>PVKE010000743.1:0-18022 GCA_004027555.1 Craseonycteris thonglongyai | reverse complement strand
AAAAAAAGAACTAAATAAAATGAAGGCAACCAACCTACCACAGACAGAGTTTAAAACACTGGTTATAAGAATGCTTAGTGAACCTAGGGAGAACTTCAACAAAGAGACTATAAGCATACAGAAGAATGTAGAAAACATAAAAAAGAATCAGTCAAAATAAAGAATACAATAACTGAGGTGAATACATTAGAAGAACTCAACAGCAGATTAATTGAGCAAAGGATTGAGTTAACGTTCTAGAACAAGGGTCTCCAAACTACGGCCCGCAAGGCCCTCTCATCCGGTCCGTGGAGACCTTTTTATCTGAATAAAATAATATTAAATAAATAATTAAAAACAACATCTATATTTTGATTCTTTTTTATTTGGACCGCGAGTGTGTAGTCAGCCCCCAAACTGATGTTTGATAGTTAATGCAGCCCTCGGGCTGAAAAGTTTGGAGACCCCTGTCTAGAAGATAAAACAGCAGAAAACACCCACTCAAAACAACAAAAAGAAGAAGAAGAAAAAAGACAGCTTAAGGGACCTCTAGGACAATAGAAAGTATAACATTCTCATCACAGGGGTACTAAGAAGGAGAAAAGAGGAAGCAAGGGATTCAGCACTTACTTGAAGAAATAATGACTGGAAACTTCCCTAACTTGGTGCAGGCAATAGACACACAAGCCCAGGAAATAGAGAGAATCCCAAACAAGATAAACCAAAGGAGTCCCACACCAAGATACATTATATTTAAAATGGCAAAGGTTAAAGACAAAGAGAGAATCTTAAAAGCACCAAGAGAAAGAACTGGTTACTTACAAGGGGGCTCCCATAAGACTATCAGCCAACTTCTCAACAGAAAATTCTCATGCCAGAAAGGAGTGGCAGGAAATATTCAAAGTGATAAAAAATAAGACTACTCTACCCAGCAAATAATCATTTAAAATTGAAGGGGGAGATAAAGAGCTTTCAAGACAAGAAAAAACTAAAGAAATTCATTACCAGAAATCTAGTGTTACAATACATATTAAAGGCATTTCTTTAAGAAGAACAGAGAAAACAAACAAACATACAAAAGAGCATCAAAAATATAAATAATGGGGAAGCCAGGATGGCTCAGTGGGTTAAGCGCTCACTTTGCGGCTACAAAGTGAGGATCAAATCCCGGCCCTGGCCTGTGCGGACCCACATGCTGAACTGGGGAGTGCCCCCAGCTCAGTTCTCACCGGGTTGAGACCCCAGCCCAGTTCCTGCCCTATGCAGCCCCGCCCACCTGTGGAATGAAACTATGTGGAAAAATCAATGACATGCAACTGTGGAGACTGTTCTGGGCCCTCCCCCTTCTCTCTGTCTTTGTCTCTGTATCTCTCTCTCTCTCTGTCAAAATCAATAAAAATAAATCTTTAACAATATAAATAATAAAATGGCAATAACTATTTACCTATCAGTAATCACTTTAAATGTAAATGAATTAATTGTTCCAATCAAAAGATGTAAGGTAGCTAAATGGTAAGAAAACAAGATTCATACACATGCTGTCATTAAGAAACCCATCTCAGGAATGCATGATAGCTCAGCACATTGAGTGCTTGCCTTGCAAACACGAGGTCCAGAGATCGAAACCTGGTCCCAACCAATGCAAACCCATATGCTGAACTGTAGTATAACTGGTCACTACCAGATGGCAGCAAAGTTTCTCACCTTCCATGTGGGAGGCCCCCAGTTTGGTTCCCACCCCACACAGCCCCACATCTACTGATGTGGTGTAAAACTGTCGCAACTAATGGTGTATAGCTATGGAGACTGCTCTGGGCCCTCTCCAATTCTCTCTCTCTCTCACCTTCTCTAAAACAATAAAAAATAAAAATAAATAAAAGAGACCTTTATCAGATTAAAAGATACAATAACCTGAAAGTAAAGAGATGAAAAACTATTTTATGCAAATAAAAACAAACAAACAAAAAAAGCTGGGATAGTAATAGTTATTATATCAAACAAAATAGACTTTAAATAAAGACTGTAATAATAGACAAAGAAGGAAACTACGTAAAGATAAAGGAGCCGAGCCCAACCAATAAGCAGACATAGCCTTAATAAACATCTATGCACCCAAAATAGGAGCACCTAAATATATAAAACAAATATTAGCTGACATAAAAGGAGAAATCAACAGTAACACAATCATAGTATGGACTTTATCATCTCATTGACACCAATGGACAGATCTTTCAGATAAAAAATCAACAAGGAAACAGCAGCCTTAAATGACACACTAGATTAGAATACCTTCTTTCAAATTGTATGTGAAACATTTTCCAAGATAGACCAAATGTTAGGCCACAAAACAAGTCTCAATAAATTTAGGAAGATCCAAATCATATCAAGAGTCTTTTCTAACCACAATGTTATGAAACTAGAAATCAATTATAAGAAAAAACTGAAAATCATACAAACACATGGAGGCTAAATTACATGCTACTAAACAATAAATGGGTCAACAATGAGATCAAGGAAGAATTAAATGATACCTTGAGACAAAGAAAAATAAAAGCACAATAATCCAAAACCTATAGGATATAGCAAAAGCAGTCTTAAGAGGGAAATTCATAGCAATGCAGGCCTACCTTGAGAAACAAAAAAATTTCAAATAAACAATCTCATTTTATCTAAGGTGACCAGATTTTAACATTGGTAAAGCGGGACACCATTGACCAGGGGGGAGGGGGTTTTTGATTAAAAATTTGGTCTATCTCCCGCCGTTCCCTAGCTTATCATTCATTCTTTCCAAAAATCGGGACTTTTTTAAAACATCACGGGATGCAGGACAAATTGTTAAAAATTGGGACTGTCCCACCAAAAGCGGGACATCTGGTCACCCTATTTTATACCTAAGGGAACTGACAAAAGAATAGCAAACAAAGCCCAAAGTAGTAGAAGAAAAGAAATAATAAAGACCAGAGTGGAAATAAACAAAATAGAGGCTTAAAATAATACAAAGGATCAATAAAATCAAAAGCTGTTTCTTTGAAAAAATAAACAAAATTGATAAACCTTTATCCAGACTCATTAAGAAAAAAAGAGAGAGGACCCAAATAAAAACAGAAATGAAAAAGGAGAAATGATCATAGACACCACAGAAATAAAAAGATTTTAAGAAATTTTTATGAGCAATTATACACCAACAAATTGGACAATCTGGATGAAATGAATAAATTCCTAGAAATATACAATCTTCCAAGACTGAATCAAAGGGAAACAGAAAATTTGAACCGACTGATTACTACTAATGAAATCAAACAAGTCATCATAAAACTCCCCACCAACAAAAGTCGTGGACTGGATGGCTTCACAGGTGAATTTTACCAAACATTCAAAAAGGAATTAACAAACAGACATGGCCTAACAATGCATTATTAGTGGTGTATATGTTGGTGATAAAAAATCTTTAAAGAAAAGCAAGGGGGTGGTTAATGCAAATGTAAGAAGGAGAGGTACGTATAGAAGACACATGGTAAGTATCTGGGCTAAGACACTGGTCTATTTCTCAGCCTGGGTGATAAGTACATAGAAATCTATTATTTTAAGGTTGCACATATATATTTCAGGTCTTTTTTCTTGTTTGGATATGTGCTATATTTTACCAACATACACCAATAAATCCTTCCTTTCTTTTTTTAAGAAACAAAAATCCTGAATGAATTAATGTACCGGTATGTTGCAACCACAAACAAAAAAAGAAAAAGAAACAAAAAACATGCTAGAGCTCAAGCAAAAACTGAACTTTGTAACATGTATTAGGTACTTACTAAATTTCTATCAGGACCCATTATCCCAAGTTTAAGAGTACACCAATGGACATGATGCCAAGTTACTCTGCTAGACAGTCCCTGTGGAACTGCCACTTCAGCATTCACTGAGTAGATGCTGCAGCTGAGTGCATGAGGACGTGAACAATGTCACCAGATTCTGTGTCTCTGAAAGTTGCATGGCCCTGCTGCCATCCACATTTGAATGAATTTCTAAAATACCTGCTTATTTGTGGTAGTAGTTTCAAAATGATGGAAAATAATGGGCCTAAGCCATGTGCTGGAGAAGTTAAACACAGCAAAACTCTGCAAGGAATCATTCTGTGAATGTCATTTCCCAAAGTTGTGCAACTCAATCATAGACGTTTGCAGAAGCCCTGGTATACACTTGAAAAAAAATGAGTTTCTAAATTCCATCTTCTAAAGGTGCAGACTCTTGAAGTGAGAAACTCCTCAAATATAGGGAAGCTGTTAGAAATTATTGGGTGGCTGTTATGGGCTGAATTGTGTCCCCCTAAAATTTATATGTTGAAGCCCTAGTACTTTAGAATGTAAATGTATTTAGAAAGACATAAGGCCTTAAAGTGTCAGTTACATTAAAATGAGACCCTTAGGGTGGGCACTAATCTGATTTGTGTCCTTTTAAGAAGAGAACATTTGGACACACAGAGACACCAGAGATGTGCATCCACAGAGGAAAGGCCGTGTGAAGAGACAGTAAGACAGTACCATCTGCAAGTCTGGGATAGAAGCCTCAGAAGAAACCAAACCTACTAATACCTTTGTCTTAGATTCCAGAACAGTGAGAAAATAAATTATTGTTTAAACCACTCAGTCTGTGGTAGTTTGTAATGGCAGCCTTAGCAAACAGTGGCCAAAAATAGGACAAGTATCCCCTGAAACTCATAAGAGAAAAATATGGAAATAAAATTATTTTCTAGTCAGAATAGTAATTAGCTGTGGAGGGATGTGGACTGGGAGTGGGAAATGATTTATGTCTGGATTTGGATGGTGGCTAAGGAGGGGTGTGTGTGTGTGTATTTATCTGTATGTGTCTAAAATTTCTTTCAGCTATACATTTTTGCTTTGTGCACTTTACCATATGTAAAACAACTGGTAATAATGCGACACATCTCAATCATGAAAAAATAAATAAATAAAGTAATGGGACACACCTCATAGATTACTGAGAATAGGATAATGTAGGTAAAGCACTTAAGTCGCAGTGCTTGGCCCACAGTAAAGGCTTAAGTAAACAGTTTATATACATTCCTAAAGTCATTAAAAACCAGCAAAATAAATCTATATGAAGACAGCAACTACATGAAATGTCTATATAAAGTCAGGATATGACAATTAAGAGTCCCCCAAAAGTGAAGCGTTTGTACCTACTGATGTCAAGAAACAACTGAAAATATTGGTAGGTTAAGGGAAATTCATGAGGCTAAGGTTTTTGAAGTAATTGAGAATTTCTATGAAAACAGCTTAGAAGATAGCAACAAGTGGAAGTGCAGTTCCAGTGGGTGCTACTAAGGAAGACACGTGAATGGAAAGAAGTACAGAGTGAATGAGGAACTCATCACACACAAGCAGAAGAAACTTGTATATTCGATCAGTGGACCCTCACAAAAGTTATAATTGTAAGGCAGTTGGATACATGGAATAAAGAAAACATTTCTGTATCTGATAGATGGTTAAAGATTTTTTCTGAAATGAGTGAAAAACACCTAGACTTTCAAGACTCCTGTAATATTGTAGATGTAGGATTTATTCTTTGTCTTCCAGGAAGTACATCTGTGAAAAGAATATTTTCTGTTATGATCAGAAAACAAAAGCATAATAGTTAGTATTAACAGAGGTTTTTGCAATATTTTATTTTCCAACTCCAAATGCATGATTTGATTTTAAAACTATTTTACAAATTCAAGTCCAAGGACACAGAACTTTAATGTTCAGCTAACTGGGGAGTGGCAGACCAACTAAGTAATTTCAGTATTCCCGGGGACAAATGATGAAGGCTTGATTCATAGAGAGAAGGCAGTTTTATAATAATAAAAATGACCATTTTATTGAGTGCTTGCCTGGTGCCAAGCACTCACTCAATGAGGAAGAAAAGGAAGAAGGGCAGGAGGAGGAGGAGGAGGAAGAGAAAGGTGGGTGGGGAGAGGAATCCAGGGAGGGCAAGGAGAGGAAGAGGCAAGAGGGGAAGAATGGTAAATAACTGTATTGAGTGCAGGCCCTGTGCTATCAAATTGCCTCACATGAATTGTTTAAGTTAATCCTATTAACCTACAAAATAGTTATTGAAAAGTCTTTATAGAGGTTAAAGTAACTTGCCCAAGGCCACAAAATTTGTAACTGGCAAATAATTCAACCCTAGTCTTTAACCACTATGTTATTATTAGGGAGATTATTTAGTGGAAGTAGAAATGCTGGGATAGCGCGGTGGTTGAGTGCTGACCTCACAATTACGAGGTCCAGGGTTTGATTCCCAGCCTCAGCCCATGCAAACCCATATGCTGAACTGAGGCACAACTGGTAATGGCTGGGATGGCTCGGTGGTGAAGACTGTCTCCTCCCATGCAGGCGTTCCCTGGAGGCCCCTGGTTTGGTGTCCCAACCCACGCAGCCCCACATCCACCTGTGTAGAATGAAGCCATGTCACAACTAACGATATACAGCTATGGAGACTGCTCTAGGCCCTCCCCATTTTCTCTCTCTCTACTCTTCTCTCAAACAATAAAATAAACTTAAATAAATAAAAGAGATAGATGATAGATGATTGGTAGGTAGGTAGGTAGATGAATAGATACATATATACATACATACATACATACATACATAGATGATAGATGGATGATAGATAGTGGAAGCAAAAGGACATAAAAGAAAAAGATAAAGTTCTGCTGTCTAAATAACAGAATCTGTTGTGATAAGAAATATGGATTTGAGTGGGGGTGGAAGGCATAATAGACAAGAGTAGAATAATTCTTTAGTTTTTGCATTTCTGAAGGCACTATCTAAAGCACTCTAAGTAAAGAAAATTGGGACGTTTAGATTATACTAAATCAATTTCACATTTCAAAGAAATTGACCACTGAAGGTCAATAACAACACTTAAAAGACAAGGTAGTATTCTCAAGCCTTCCTTTTACTTCATTCTCATTTCTGGGAAAGTAAAATCAACCATGGAAGATAACGAAAACACTTTCCACTACCCCCACCTTTTTTCCTTTACCAGGGTGGTTTGTACATTTTATTTTTATTTAGTAACTTTAGGAAGGTCCATGTTTGCCTTGATTGGATAAAATAAAGTATAGCAATGGTAAACAGCTTTAACCAATATTTCCCTAAATCCATAAAGGGGAACTTCCAGGATCCAGAATCTTGTTTTAGTCATGCCATGTTCACGTTCTGAGCAGTGCAGAGAAGCTGGTGAATTGCCACGTCAATCCTTTCCTCCGCTGGATACACACCTGATTAAAGGTTGTCAGATCAAAGAGCAAACCACTTACAAGCAAAGTGCTGCAGACCCAAAAGCTCATCTGTGAATGGAATCACTTAAAACTATTTTAAAGAATCATCACAAAAGGAGGGCTTATTTTTAGAAATGAGCTTTCTTTTGATACAAAGAAAAATGTTGGCCATTCCCCTTATGTTTATAACAACATTCCACTTTAATCTTCAGTTTAAAAATTCTTTAATTATTGCACAACAGTGTTTTGTTGATTGCACAACACCCACATCTCTGTTTGATACTAAAATCTAGACTTTTCTATAAGTGTGTGTGTGTGTCTGTGTGTGCATGTGCATGCATGTACACATTCTCTTCCTTTATGGTAATAATATACATTAAAATGATGGCTTACAATTTTAATTATGTTCTCTGGGGAAAGGTACAAACAAAAACAACAGAAAAAAATGTGCCTGCTATAAAATCATTGTATTTTTGCTCATTTGATTTTTATTTACCTAAAATGTCTTCTGATAACAGCAGTGGAGCTGGAAAGAAACATGGTATTGTTCAGGTATCTGTTCCAAAAGTTTATTCTTTGGAACTCTACATCCCTCTTCTCTACCACTTAAATTCACTGACATGTATAAATCAATCAATCAATCAATAAGTAAGTAAGTAAATAAATAAATAAAGTCTCCAAGTAAAAGTAACCAATAGGTGTTGAAATTATTCTTAGGGTGATGATTAGAATCTCTAACAAAAAAAAAGATTTTCCAATATAAATTTTCTTTACTGGTTATCATGACTATCACTGAAAAATCTAAAAGACCATATGCCAAAACACATAACCGAATGTTTTTTGTCCAGGCATACATAAGAACCCAGCATAATTATTCTTGAATTAAAATCAAAAGCAAGTTTACAAGAAGAGATCTCTGTTCTAAATAGTGAGACCTCACCTAGTATTTAGTTGATAACACTCATTGTATTTACTTCACTCTTGTTTTTAGTAAAATTAAAAGTTGAAAGACAGTGTCTTCCAATTTAAATAAATTACATAAAAAAAGAAAACACAGCATACCACTTTATACCTTTATATGCTTTTGGTGTTTCTATTTTGAGCAAATATACTGTTCTAATGTAGTTTAACTTTAATTTTCCTTGTCTTATATTGTTTTATAAAATTTAAGAGTCAACTTTTAAATATTAGCAAGCAAGCGAGCAAACAAACAAACAAACAAAAAACAAAAGAAGTTTGTGTGCTCCTGGAAGACAGAACCAAGAAAACATTGGGTAAATTTTTAAAAAATACACACACACATTAGTTTTGCTTCTCTACAATTTAGTCATTATAGTAGAATATAAGTTTCAAACACACAAAACCTCCAGTCTCCTGGTGCATCTTGTGTTACCATCTCTTATTCCACTGGCATTCCTATGTTGGAGCACAGTGTTCTTAGGATAATTTGGCTGTAAAAAAAAAAAAAAAAAAAAGAAAAAAAAGCTACATTTCTTTCTTGTTGTCTATTCAAATATTCAGAGATGCCAAAGAAAGGTTTTCCACTTTTTTTCCTCAGATGCTCTCATAGAGAGCAATCTGATTCAGTAATTTTTTTAACTTGATGAATGATGTTTCACTTAAACATTCATTGTGTTTTCTAATATAAGAATGTAAAATCTTATCAAATAAATAATTCTGTCAGTATGAGAATAATGTCTAACTTACATTGCAAGGTTATTTTGTGACTCACCTGAAATGACGTAAATGGCTACAAGTGAATGTCAAGTAAAAGTGAAACTCTGAAGCAAATAAGTGGTATTATTACTAAGTGTCAGTGAAACTTCACTTGAGTCTTACAAGTCTTCAAAGAACAAAGCTTCAAGTCCAAGGCAAGGGAGTTATGGCTAGACAACCAAGAACGTTCTCTAATTATGTCATCCATTAAAACATGAGGCATGCTGATCATGTAGAGTTCTGTATATTTGAATCAATGAGACCATTCATATTCCACCTAATATTTTCTAGAAAATGTTATACTGACTCATCAGAAGATATTCTATTCTGTTTTATTTTTGAGAGGGGGAAGAGAAAGAGAGAGAAAGAGAGAGAAGGGTCCAGAGCAGTCTCCATAGTTGTACGTCATTAGTTATGACATGGTTTCATTCCACACAGGTGGATGTGGGACAGTGCAGGGCGGGAACCAAACTCGGTTCCTCTCGCATGGGAGGGGAGGACCTTCTCCACTGGGATCGATGGCTATCAGTTGTGCCAGAGTGCAGTGTATTGGTTTGTATGGGCCGAGGCTAGGATTTGATCCCCAAACCTCGCGGTTGCAAGGCAAGCACTCAACCTATTGAGCTATGCTTGCATCCCCCAGAAATTTCATTTTTTAAGTAAAAATGGTAACAAACGTCCCAATACTCATTTGTTATAGCTCCTTAAGTTTTGTCCAACGTAGTGTTTATGTTGACAGCAGCACATATGGCACCAACGACCTTTGAATATACAAAGATAAAGCTTCTGATCTGCCATTATGGGATTCATGCTTTAAGCTTTGTTTGTTTTGTTTTTGAAAGTTGTGATGATTTTAAGCTGATCTATGTGCACTCTTTTCTGGTCTCCCTCACATCCAATGGTATGCACTTGGGAAACAGCTGGCAACGGTTCAAGGTGCAAATCTGTGGCTGCGAGTGGAGAAACACTAACTGGCTTATTCACAGATGGACCAACAACTCTGACCTGATTAGCCATCTGAACAAAGACACAGCTGATCACACACTTCCTCTCCACGAAGACCATTTGTCTTTAAAATGAAGTGAAAAGCTGCATACTTGATAGTAGAAGAAACCAGGGGGAATAACAGCGAAGCCCTCTCTTTTGCACTGCTGCTTTAATATTTCCTAAACATCACCAGTGTATCTGAATGAACAGTTGGATAATAAAGGAGTAAATATCTGCTAAGGATCCACTATTATGCCTAGTGTTTGGAGAATACAAAGATGAACAATTCACCGTTACTGCGCTTAAAGGGCAATGTAGAAGGCATGAAAAAATGCCCGCAAGTAAGTGCAATCCAATAGTATTTTATTCCCCTAGGAGAGCTGCCAGATTTCAAGTCCTGATTCAATAAGAGTGTCTTTTTGTGATCCAAATTTTTTCCACGACATTCGGCGTATAAGCCATGGCGATCTGGTCCTCAGACAGCTGCTGCCTAGCTCTGATCCCATGGAATCTTAGACATAGACCTTTAAGCAATCAGACTTACATACACACACATAAGTACCCATAGCTTATTTACCTGGCATTGCGCCTAAGTGCCCAAGCTGTTTGCCAGTTCAAAATGTCATCTTCTCATAGCTCAATTGTCCTCACCACACTTACAAACAAAATTAATCAATCTGGCACTGTTCTCCCAAGCTCATCAGACTCCCAGTTTTAGAACCAAAATAGGAGATGGCCTTAGATTAATGTTATTTCTTGCAGATTCTAACAGTCAAACAGTTTATTAAATACAAGAGATGAAAAATTAACAAAACATCACAGTGTTTGTGCTACCTCTCCAGGAAGTTAACACTTCTCCAGAGAATGGCTTGATGTCTAAGAAAATTCAAAGTGCATGGGAATAAATTATGCTTGGAAAACGCACAAAACAGTATAAGAGCAGGCGATTTTCTAAGAGTCTAATTAAAGATTCATTGGAAGTTTTAAACATTTCACTTTAGCACATAGTTTGGCCCTGACCTAGATTACTTAGTTTTCTTACGGGTCTTTACTGCCCAGTAGTATACTATGGACCTTTACTGCTGAGGTGGATCTGATTCAGGATTTCAATTGCTAAAAGGGTTTACTTCCCAACTGACCTCTTCAAGATGCTCGAGGGTATCTGAGGATACCTGTATCCTTTCCTTTGTCCATACCAGCTGGAAAACAGAACCATGGTTTTGTGGGGATCAATAGGAGGCTGACAAAGAACATGAGTTCAGAAGAGTGTGAATTTGGGAGTCAGTTCTGTTTTCCAGTCCCTCTGTTTTCCCGACCACTGGGAAGTAGAGAGCAAGGAAAACATCTGAAATCATTCGTATATCTGTCTCTATTTTTACTTCCACTATTGACAAGGAAGAGCCATAATAAAGAGAAAAACAAGTTTTGAAACTTTTCAAAAACTGCCATAACGTGATGATTTTAATCTCAAGTCGTCATGCACACAAAGCAATTAATATTGCCATTAGACAAATTAGAAAATCAGAGAATCATAAATACATGATTTTATTCACAATCACCTGATAGTAACAGAATGAAAGTAAAGGTTTTTTGGACAGGTATATTTACTAACCTTTTCCCCTTCAAGTCTACATTTTTTTCCATTATACCATTCTGAACAAGATTCATTCACTCATTGTTCCATCAATTCAATAATTTATCAAGAGCCGAGTATTAAGCCAGGCATTAGGGATTCGGTATTGAACAAGACAGGTATCATTTATAAGCAAATGAAAATGACAGTCTAGGACAGAAATTAACCAACTATTTATAAATTTACTGCTGTAATTACAAGTGGAGGTGATAAATACAAATGAAACTGGCTGTAATAGAGGAACCTAGCCTAACCTGAGGGGAAAGGAAACATTTCCTTGAGAATGGAAATGTCAACTTTTACTTGACATCCAAGTTGGTAACAGGGTGAAGAAGGAAAGGGCTATAGAAGCAGGAGGCTGCCCAGGGCAGTTGTAAATCAAGGCACCAGAGGAATCTTCTGCCCCCCAGGGTAAAGGTTCTAGAGGTGGAGAAGCATAGAATTCATTGGTGTTAATTCAGCACAATTGACAAAGAGCTGCTAGCCTAGGTGGAGGCAATTCCTGGTAATAGGTCATAATTGACTGGGGAAGACGGGCCCTCCTACTGCCTTCCAGCAGGGATATAAAACAGGAGGGCAGAAGCAAGAGACAGCAGCAGATGGGCACTAGGGTCACAGCAGGTGGTTTGACCCACAAGGCACAGAAGCAAAGAGTGGAGTTTTGCTTTGCAAGGCAGAGCTTGGAATGCAGAGGTTTGGTTTGGAGGGATCAGCCAGCACAGCACTGGTGGTGGCTGGAGGAGACAGGCTATCTTGCAGAGTGGAAACCCACTGCCTTCTCAGGTCCTGGTGCTCTGAGAATATGTGCTTATTCTGTAGTCCAATTCCTGTGTCAGTCTATTGGCTGAATGGCACAGGTAGCATGAGCCCCCACTCAGTGTCCCTCGAGAAACAAGTTGAGTTCTGGAGAACTAGAAGTACTTGTGTGCATGGGAAGTGGAGGTTGAAGGGTGAAAATTAATTTCCAGGCAGCAGAAATAGCTTTGTAAGTATCAAAGCATAGGAAGGATCATTCTTCTCCATAGCAGTGCTTTTCAAATGTGGATTGACACCAATTAGTGGATTATGAAATAAACAGGACATAATCACCATTACATAGAATAAAAATACAGAGAGATCACATACAGTAAGGGTGGGCATTATTTTATAAAACTTTTGCATCAGTTAGATATATTTATTTTTATAATATTGGTTAATGATGTAAAGTGTTTTTCTTACTCTAGCAGTCAAAATAGCTTGAAGCTACTGCTTTAAAGGACTAAGAGGCGGCCAGTGGGGCTTGAGACGGGCATTAAGAGAGGCTGATGCAGCAAGCAGATAACCGATAATGAAATCCACGTTAAGGATTTAGTCTTTAGTCCAAGAACAATAAAAAGGCATTGAAGGATTTTTAATCAGGGGAGAAAAAAAAACTGGTCAGATTTAAATATAAAAAGATCATTCTAGGTCTATAAAATGGAAAATAGGAGAGAATAAGGAGTCAAGAATAGTTAAAAAGAACAATTTAGAAGCTATTGTATTCATTAAGTGATGGATGATAACTTGGACAAGAACGATGACAAGAGAGATTCAAAACACAAAATATAGAACAAGTTTAAAGGATACAAGTGAGCAATGGAAGTATAAAAAGACTTCCAAAGATGAGAAAAAGAAATCATTGAAGTAAGAAATTAAATGGATGTATAATAGCAAATTAGACATAGTTGAAGGAATAATCAATAAACTAGAAGACAGACCTGAAGAAATTACACCAAGGGCAATGCAGCAGAAATGACAAGATAAAAAATATGAAAAGGAAGGGAGGTTTTTCTGGAGTGGAAACTCAAAAACCTGAGGAACCAGGAAGAAGTATCCAAAAAGATCATTTTCTAGAATAAATGTGAGACAAGCCATTTTTAGAATCAGGAGATCCAATGAATCCTAACTAGTATAAATATAGAATATTCACATTTAGACACATCCATAGAAAAACTACAGAACACCAATGAAAAGGAGACCCTAAAACCAACCTGAGAAAAAAGTCTAATTAAGTTACAAAATGGATGAACAAGAAAAATGGTATTGTAAATAATGTCTAATTTCTGAGGTTATAATTAAAAGGGCAGAATATAAACAAAAATAAGCTGGGAGGAAGATGATTGCAATAAAAGTTTTTCTCATATTGTTGAGGGGGCAGAGATATTAATTGTAAAACTTTAAATTAAAACATGTTAAAATTTCTAGGGTTACCCCTTTAGTAGAAATAGAGTATTTAGTTGTCCCACTAGTAAGAGAAAAAGAAGAACTATATAAAGGTCAAAAATGGGGGTGTGGGGAAAGGCAAGTCAAATTGGAACAAATAGAAAGCTTATAACAAGATGGTAGAAATAAACCTATATATTTTAGTAATCATAATCAAAGGAAATGGATTTTACTCTCCAGTTAACAGATACATGATTGTCAGGCTGGTTCCAAAAAACTCCAAGAAAGCAAGAAGCTGGAAACACCCTCCTCTGTTCATCCACACTTCAATGAATTAACATGGCACATTCAAACAGCATAATACTACAAAGCAGTGAAAAAGAGTAAACTTCAACTGAATATACCAACATGAATAAATCAATATGGATGATTCTGTGCTAAGAAAAGCAAGCCACAGAATATCAATTATGATCCCAACTAAACACATGTCAAAAACATGCAAAACTGAACATTTTTTGTTAGAAATACAAACGTGTGTGTGTGTGTGTGTATTTGTATGTATACAAACATATGTGTAGATACACTAAACCATAAATAAAAGTAATTACTAACATAAAAATCATGATAGTGGTTACTTCTCAGAAGCAAAGAGGAAAATACAATTAGTGAGGAGTTAACAAGCTCTTCAAAGTTACTAGGACTATTCTATTTGTCAAGTAGTAGGTAAGAGTTATTGGGTGCATATGTATCTTTTGTATACTTCATATTTTAAAAAGCATAAACACAAATGCTTGTGAATGCATAGAAACTCAAAAGACAACTCTGCAATGTAAAGTTCATGAACTCGTATTCTTTGGTATTTTCCCAGTGCCTGTAAAAGCTGCTGACACATAGAAGGGTCTCACTGTTGAATGGAAACAAAGAGCACTAAAAAGAAAATCAGTACATAATTTGTGCTCAGCGTCTTACTGGGAGTAGACCTGTTATCAAAACTTAAACCCAGGAAATGCCGGGATGGCTCAGAAGGTTGAGAGCTGGCGTTACAGCCACAGGGTCCAAGGATTGAGTCCCGGCTCCGGCCCTTGAGGACCCATATGTTGAACTGGGGAGTGCTTCCTATGTGGGAGGCCCCCAGTTCAGTTATCTCTGTGGCAAGCTTCCCACGTGGGAGGCCCCCTGTTTGGTCCCCAGCTCGCAGGGCTGTGCCTCCAATGTGGGAGGCCCCCAGCCCGGTTCCTCTCCTGCATGGCCCACCTGTGTGGAATAAAACTATGTTGAAAACTGATGACGTGTAACTATGGAGACTGCTCCGGGCCCTCCCCCTTCTCTCTGTCTCTCTGTCAAAATAATAAAACAAATCTTAAAAAACAAAAGAAAACAAACAAAAATCCCAACTTAAACCCAGAACCAAATAATTTATTTTTATGCAAACTTCAAAATGCATCTTAACAATAAACATGTTTGGTAATGTGTAAAAATGGTTACTATAGATTTCCTTTCTTTCTGAGTAAAAGCCAGAGATATTTATCATAATTTTGTATGTTCCAGTAAGTTTTTGTGGGGGCACTCATATCCAATGATCATACTGGTAGTACAAAATAGAACATCCTGTGTTCTCATTTGATGATAGTGTTGACAAGAGACTTGAATAGTTCGGTGGATCAAGAACCACATTTACAATCTACTAAACATATATCCCTTACCACTTTGTAAATTTACTTGGGAAGGATTCATAAGGCAATGATGTAAGAAGGGACAGTGTGATATAACTGAAAATGCCTGTTGCCAATTCCTTGCTTTAACATTTACTACAGTAGATATGACTTTGCATAACCAGGTCTGAGTAGGTTTCCTCATCAGTAATATATAAATATGAGGGCAGGGTAATAAATATTGCCTCCACTGAAATATCTTTTGTTACATTTGACATAATGGTATCTCCCCTCCATCATTCTTCTTTTTTTTAAAAAGATTTATTTTTACTGTTTATGACAGAGAGATAGAGACAGAGAGCAGCGGGAGGGCCCAAAGCAGTCTCCACAGTTGTACTTCGTCAGTTTTAGACATAGTTTCACTCCACACAGGCATGCAGGGGCCTCCCGCATGGGAGGAACGCCTCCTTGAGCTGGGGGCCAAACCAAGGCCTCCCAGGTGGGGAGCTCACCCCAGTGAGAACTGAACTGGGGCCACACCCCAGTTCAGCATATGGGTCCACACGGGCCGGGGACAGGATACAATTCTTGGACCCAGGGTCTGCAAAGCAAGCACTTAACCCACTGAACCATCCCAGCTTCCCCATTCCCTCCATCGCTCTTGACCTTGCACACACAGATGCTTATGTTTTTTACCCAGTGCACAATGAAATGAAAGTGTTCAGATATTCGGTTCAAACAGCGTGCTGTTATTGAGTTCTTAATAGTGTAAAAAGTTCCTCCAATTGAAATTCATAGGTGAATGCAAGCCATTTATGGTGATCAGTATGTTGATGTGAGTACAATAAGACAATGGCTAAGGCAGATTTGAGTAACAAACCATGAAGTAGAAAACCTGTGACTTCCAGTGATCAGCTTCATCAAGATTGTGGAAGTGTATTAAAATGTGTGGTGATATTGTAGAAATATTATTATGCAGTTTTGAAAATAAATGATGAAGGTATATTTCTATTTATTTATTTGTTTTGCATAAAATAAGGTGGGGAAGGAGAGAAAGAGGGAGGAGGGCCCAGAGCTGTCTCCAGTTGTACATTAGTTGTGCCATAGTTTCACTCCACACAGGTGGATGTGGGCCGCCTGAGGCAGGAACTGTACCAAGGGCCTCCCACATGGGAGGAAGAGCCTTTGCTGCAGAGTAATCTCGGTGGTTACCAGCTGCAGTTCAGCATATAGGGTTATACAGGCTGCGACCAGGAATCAAACCCCGCACCTTGTGATGGCGAGGCAAATGCTCAACTGCTGAGCTGTCCCAGTATCCCGTACTTCTTTTTTTATTAAAGTATCTTTTCCAATTTATTTTCTATTTAATTGGAGGCAAAGTTATCAGCCCGCCCTCATATTAGCTCCAAAATTTCAGTGTTTTCAGGCAAAAGCAAAGGACTCAAATGTTTGATTCCTTTCCTTCTTCTTAGGGTTGTTTAATGCCTAACAGTCAATGCTCAATATTACCTTTTATTGGTCCACTAAAACACCTTAAGTAACTGTTAGACTTGCTTTTAATGATTAACTATGTAATCACCTAGAAATCTTTGCTATTAGCCTGGCTTGGTTGAGCTATATAGTCTTAAGATAAAAAGTGAAGATTAATATGCTTCTAAGAAGTTTTTGTTCTTGAGTCACTGATGAACAGGGAAACAGGCATTTTAACATCCACCCCATTTCTAAATAGCTTGAGTAATATATGGAATTTTAAATAGTTTTATGTAACTATAGCTCTAAACTTTCTATAGGTCTATACTTACAATTCACACAATTAGCTCTTACACATGAGGTTAGAAGGGTTTGTTTTTATGTAGTTTCTGATATGCCACTTGTCAATACTTTCTTTATGAACCTCAACCATTTTGTACTCCAAGTGATCCTGGGCCAAACACGGCCATATTCTCTAAACTGAATGTCGAGGGTGGCCTTATCAGGTATCACACAAAAGAATATGAATATATCCTTAATCTCTGTGCCACATCTTGAAAGTTGAAATAAAAATTTCTATTATTGGATTGGGTTTTAGTTTAACAACCAAAAAAACAAACAAACAAAAAACCAAACCACTGCTTTGTAAGAGACTCAACCAGAGTATCCAGTAAATTCTGTTATGTGTATGTAGGAGGCATTTAAAATATTCAAGGAGGCATTTATAACATTTGTTATATTTCTATTTAGTCTCTGTAGCTGCCTAGTGATTGACTAAGGAGCCATTTTAAGAAATAAAGTAGGGAAGCCGGGATGGCTCAGCGGGTTAAGCACTCGCCCTGCAGACCCAGGGTCTGAGGGCCAAATCCTAGCCCCCACCCATGCAGATCCATATGCTGAACTGGGATGTGGCCCCCAGTTCAGTTCTTGACAGGGTTAGCTTCCCATGTGGGAGACCCCTGGTTCGGCCCCCAGCTAGTGGGGGCATGCCTCCCAAACAGTAGGCCCCCTGCCCATCTGTGTAAAACAAAACTATGTTGAAAAATGATGACGTGCAACTATTGAGACTGCTCTGGGCCCTCCCAGCTCCTCTCTGTCTCTCTTTCTCTCTCTCTCTCT
>PVKE010000742.1:0-125636 GCA_004027555.1 Craseonycteris thonglongyai | reverse complement strand
TGGCCCCTCAGCCGGGCCTAGGCCCCGCCCCTACCTCCAGCCCCACCCACCGTGGCCCCTCAGCCGGGCCTAGGCCCCGCCCCTACCTCCAGCCCCACCCACCGTGGCCCCTCAGCCGGGCCTAGGCCCCGCCCCGAGCCCCACTCCCCCGAACTTCAGCCCAGCCCACGCCACGCTGCTCAGCCCGCAGTGCCCGGTCCCGGCCCCACACTCCAGTCACGTCCACCCTGCCCCATTCCCGGGGCTAGTCCTCCGCACCCCTGCTCGGCCTACGGCACGAAACGTCCTCAGCTCTGAACGGTCCAAGGCCCAGTCCCTCCCGCTCTTTGCCCCTCAGTCCTGACCCAGGCCCCAATCACCTCCACCTCCACTACTGAGCTCCCGCGCGGTCCCCGCCCTCACCCCAAGGGTCGTCTCCCTCGAACGTGGATCCTCCACACCTCAGTGCCCGCTGGTGCTAACGCAGCACCGCCTCCTCTGGGAGCCGCCCTCCCCCGCGCCCCGCCCACAGGCCAGGCCCCGCCCTTCCTCTCCAAAGCCCCCAGATGGTGCGTGGTTCACTCTCGCTGACCCTCCTCGACCCTACTGGGAATAGGGCTCCGCCCACAGCCCCGCCCACAGCCCCGCCTCTCCAAGCCCCGCCCACGTCGAGGGCCCGTCCCATTTGGCCTCGCCTCCGAGGGTACCAGGGCCCTGACTGGTGGTGCGAAGGGGCACCATGCCCATCTTGGAGGCTAAATAGGCATTCCACCGCAGTCTGCGTTAGCTCGTGGATCTCTCCATCCACCAAGAGGGGGTACTGTTGTCTCCTGCTGGTCGTTTGTGGCGCCTGAGCTGACGCAGTGAGGCTGAGGGGCTGAAGCTTTGCAGGCTACCAATCGTTAAGTCTTGATTTCATCACTGTCCAGCTGTGTGACAACCACCGCACCCCACTGTCCTCCCCGTCCTCCCCAGGTCAAATGCATCCGTCTCAGAGCCCTTGAGCACTGCACTGGGATGGAGGGCAGCTAACCCACCTGGGTAAAGCTGGAGCGTCACTGTGCCATCCAAATCGTGGGGTGAAGTAGGGCCCTTCTGCTAGCCGGGCTTGTCTTGGGGTGTGGCCATTCTGACCTGGAACTGGGGTGGTGGAGCAGAGCCTGAGGAGTGCGTGCGTGAGTGTGCGTGTGTATGGGGAGGGGGGGCTTGTGCTTGGAGAATCAGCCACTGCAGCTTTGGAAGTCACTAGCTGGAAACTGAGGCAGGAGGGCCAGGGGCTCCCATGATCAGCTTGGATCATGTCTCTCCCTGGTACACACTCCCTCAGTGACTTGCTTTCCCAATAAGGCCTGGATGCCTTTGCTGCTGCACCTTCCAGCAGAGAAGCCAGTCTGGAGAGGGAATGAAAAGGGGAAGAGGCAGGTGGAGGGGTTTTCCATTTCTCCTCCTGGCCCCTTGAGACTCCACTTTGGTCCTCCCCTCAGGTTTCCAGGCGACAACCCTTGTAAGACAGCCCCCCCCCCCCCACTTTTTCTCCTAAGCAAGCTCAAGCAGGCTTCTGGGTTTTGCTGAACATCATGAACTCCTTCCAACATATCTTTTAAGATTTGGATCCTATTACTCCCCCAATCCTTTGCTCTGAGACTGGGTTGGCTGCTTTCCTCAACCTCATCCTGCTCCTCTCCTATCTCCCTGCTTGCTCTGCCCTCCATGTGTTCAGAGATCTCTGAACTGAATCTCCAGGCATCCATGGCCTTCTAAAGCTTCCACAGATCTCCCACCCCCATGAGGGCCCACAGCTCTGACTGTCCCTTCCCGAGGACACTGCTCCCATATGTCACCCATGTACTAGTATACTAATACCTCTTAACCGGGCCCTGAATGCCCCACACCTCTCATGTCTGTATCTGGCAAAGCAACCATTTGCTAAGTGAGACGCACAGTGACTTTAATGAATTGGGCAATTTCATTGGAAAACACGTTTAATTTCAAAGTAAACAAAGATGTTTGTACATTAAAGTATTTAATTAGTGAAACAATTATTATCAGTGTAACAAGCTGAAAAATACAGCAACTTGATACAAGACTGAGGTAACAAAATACTTCACCAAAAATCTAAAGAATCCCGGGAGGGTTGATGTTCAGTGGTTATTGCAGGTGAGAGACACTTTAATACAGGAGTTAGAGAAAGTCCTTACACAACTGCATGCAGGGGGTCCGCTGGAAAAAAAGACAGCCTAGGAGAGTGCAACAGAGTTAACAAGGAAGGAGTTAAAACGTAGAAACTGATTTTCAGTTTACTTTGAAGAGTACATAAGAAATGGAAAACTACTCTCTACGCAACATCTTGAATGCTAAGTGAAAAATCATGCATTTTGGCACGAAATTTATTAAAGATTATACTACACTAATAAATTAATTACTATTGTTTCATTACCTAAGGGTCACAGTTGTTCAGAAACGAATAAACAGATGAATGGTTCTGGAACGGACAGATGCTCCCTGGCGCTGCTGCTGCGAGCAGGGACCGCGGGCTGGCCCCGGCCTACCCTCGCTGGCGCAGGACACGTCTGCGAGGTGGACCACGGTCAAGTTCCGAGGTCTCCAGGCCCAAGGAAGTGCCGCTCTCGCTCACGCTGTCCTTGCATTTAACACTGAAATGAAAACCAAAGGCCTTGGAAGCAAATGCTGTGCACATTCTGACCCTGCACTCTTTCCACCTTGGAGTCCTGCATGTGCCCGAGCAGAGCTCTGGGCCTGCCAGCTCTGGGACAGCGACTCCGCCCAGTCCTCACTGCCACTGAACCCGCAGGTCCAGGGGCTGGTCCATCTCTTGAAGCCTCCCTGGAGGCAGCAGTGCTGGGAGAGTGGCAGGGCCTTGCCGGAGGAGACGCAGCGTGAGGCCCATTTCATCGTTGTGTGGCCAGCTCAGCCAGGGCAGGATTCAGGGCTGTTTCGTTCTCAGCCGTGCCTATCCGGGTAGAACCTGCCACACAGGAAGCACTCCCCAGAGATGCGGATGAACAAAGGGGTGGCTTTGCGCAGAGAATCTGTTCTTTCAAAGGGACTCTTGTAGTTGGGTTTTTCTTTTTTAAACATGCTAGTGTGATGTGGGACTGATTCAAGTCATTTATGAAGTCACTAAAAAATAAGTGAGGTTGTGTTTTTGGCAATGTTCTCCTGGTTATAAGCATTGGTAACGTGGGTGGGAGCTCTGGACCCCACTTGTGGAATGAAAGCAGACCCTGCTTGCCAATGGCTCCCCATCTTTCTAAGGCCATTTTCCACCCATAAAATGGCATCCTTAAAAGGTACAGGTCTTGGGCTTCGGAGAGGGGAGGAAGATGATGGAAGAAATACTGGTCATCTTGGCAAGAAAAAAATGCTTTATAAATTCAGTTGGCCAGAGAGAGCCAGGTTCTTTCCCAAACAGAAACCCTTCAGGTGTGTTCTTCTTTAATAGATTCCACAGGGTGGCTGTGTGGTGAAGAGAAAGGAGGCCACACGCTCTCCTGGGCCAGGCTCAGAGCAGTATTTCCACTGCTCTCCTTTGAATCAACCCTCCAGGAAGGGTTCCAGTTGTCAGAATGAACTTGGTGACTTGAGTTTCAAAACATGTTCAATTGGAAAGGGGTGAAAATTACTCCCAGAAAAAGGTGAGGGAGCTGTTCTTGGGACACAATAAAGATCCGTTTCCTATTCCAGTGTACAGACAGCATTCTATAACTTTTCTTTTGGGGTGCTGTGATCTGTTTGCTTCAAAAAAAAAAAAAGAGATACAGCATATGCATGCAAGACATACCATCTTCAATGGTTTCACAAACACTTGTGCAGTATGGACAGGCAGGGAGGAAAAACCAGAAACACTTCCCTCCTGGGTGAGGATCCTCCCATGGACCTTCCCCCTCAGCCCCCGCCTCACAGGCCTCCGTATCCGCAGCTTGAGGGACAAACCAATGCTGGGAAGACAATCTGAACTTCACGCACATGCTGGGCCCAAGCCCCTTGTCTCCAGGATTCTTCTGGTACCGTCCAGGTTCTTACCAGTTCTACAGGGACTTTGAAACAGATTCTTCAAGAGTCCAAGCCAAGAATGTTTCTAGGAGGGGGTGTGGGGATCGGTCCCAGTTAGTGGAAAGATTAACACCTTGAAAAGAATTGCGATTGTGCTATTTCAAATTAGGCTCGGAAGAAACATTTGTGAAAGAGAAGCAAATGTTGCAGAGGGCAGAACATCATCTGATGTGGTGGAGCCTAGAATTTGGAAGTTTCTGGATGGACATCTGTAATATTTCACATGAGAAAAACCCGGACAGAGTGGAGCAGCACAAGGAAAATAAGTAGTTAATGTTCTAGCTTCGCAGATTCATCCAAACGTAAGACTTAAAAATTTATAGGTAGAATCAGATTGAGAGCAAGTTAACACTGCATGGTTCTTCTGGTGATGGGTGCTTTCATTCAGCCTCTAGGTGCTAACGTGAATAGTTGTTGGTATGAATCGGGTGCCCACATCTGGACCCCGGCTGCGGGTGGGTGTGCAAAGCACCGACGGCCACTGTTTGATAGCATCAGCTTTACCATGTGGCTCCTCCTGGCAAGAGCATGTCCTAGACTCGCTACAGAGGAGGGTTAGTGACTGAGCAGTTAGGCTTGACCACAAAATAAGATCCTGATGACCCTTTCCTCACCAATTCATTCAAGTTTTTAGAAAAGGTGTCACTATTTGATCAAAATACAGTGGTGGGTCCATTAGGAGTTTTTTAAATTGATCTATGACAGTTTATTGGTTAAGAGGTTGTTTTGAAACCTCTTGCCCAGAAACAGTTAGGGGTGGTTTGATGTCTGATCGGTGTGAGCCAAGAAACCATGAGAGCAACACGGACCCAGAAATCAAGTTTCTTTCAGAAAATCATTTCAGGCTTTCCTTCTCAGAATTAGTACACCCAGATGAGAGAGAGATGAGAGGGGCGGGGAGTTACGGTGATAAAGCTACTATAAGTAAAGTAAATTTTTATTCATTATTTTGAATAAAAATGTATTTGTGCAAAGTAAAAGTCACTTAAAAACACGACAGTGACAGATAAAGGATGTTGTTCACATGAAGAGCTCTTAACTGACCGCAGAGTTTGAGCAGTTCACTCCCAAGGGCTTTGCTCTTGTCACCACAGTCATCAACAATTGTGCCCTTGGATTGGGATGATGGAAAACTTGCTGGTGACTGGGTTTGGGGGCAAGAGTGGGGGAGCCTAAGGCCTCAGTGTCACGCAGCTCCCCGGCGCAGTCAGGCATCGCAGCGGGCCCGGCCCTGGCAGTGGAGGCAGCAGGGGGGAGTGGACGGGAGCAGTAGCCGGCCCGCGGGGGCTGGGGCACAGGGGTTTCATGCGGCCACTCACTGCGAGCCGGCAGCTCTGAGCTGCTTCTGAGGAGCTGGGGGTGGGTGTCACAACTTTCCATTCCGGCCTGGGGGAGCGGGGAGAAGGGAGACCCTTCAGCCCCGAGGGAGAGGGGCTAGGAGGAAGCGAGCAGGCCAGCGGCCCAGTCCACAGTCCTGAAGCCAGGTCCTGTCCCAGAAGAGCCGACGGCAACAAGGCCTGGAAGGGACCTTCCAGAGGAATAGCACCCATAGGAACAGAAAACAAGACACAATTTAAGGCATTGTTTGTTTACAGTAAAAGAATGCGCGGGACCCTTAACACAGGAGGGATCTGGGCTCTCACTCTGACCTTCCTCGGTGGACAGGCTTGTCACTTGAGGTGAAAGCAGGGCCTCAAAGCCAATGAAGTGTGTGATGTCACAAGTCTTGTGCCAAAATGCATGTTTCTCGAAGAGTTCACACTCGCTCGCACACACGTTATCGGCACGCACACGCAGAGGACGCTTTGGGGGGTGTACAAAATCTGAGGCCGCCCTGTGGGCGAGCAACCCCGTGCACTTGGGGTGTAAAAAGCCAGTTCACAGCCCGTTCCTTCTCTGGGGCCCCTCCCGCAGGGTAACACTGTCCACTCCCTTGTGCAGGAGGAAGCACTGGGCACCCAGTGAGGGCCGCGTGCCCTCTGGTCGCAGCAGCAGTGGTGGACGGACGCGGGCCTGGAGAGGGAGGGCGGTGTAGCTGCAGAATGAGTCATGACGGTCTCTGGGAACTGGTGGTGGAGCCTGCACCGGAGGGGCCTCGGGACTGTGAGGGCACAAGCCACATCCCCTTGGGTCTGGCTGTGAGTCCCCCAGCACCCTGGCCAATGGTCTGTGCCCAGGACCTGTGCTTCACTCCCAGTCCCAGGCGGGGCTTCCGGAAGCCTCGAAGTCACACCACGTCCTGCAGAGACTTATTCAAATGACATAAGGTTTGCAGGTACCTAGAAGAGAGAGCTCAGCTTTTTGTCAAAGTTTCCACCTTTCGGAAGGGGACAAGGAGTGGTCCTTAAGGGAAGGGGCCAAGCCTGGAGCAGGTCAGGTGGGGAGAGCACACAGCAGTAACAACCACTACTTTTACGTGACTGCTGTGTGCCAAGCACTGCTCTGAACACTTCATTTGTGTCCTCAAGTCCTCATAACAACCCACAAGACAGGTCCTGGAAGTATCCCTATTGTAAAGATGAGGAGACTGAGGCTTAGAGTTACAGTACACAGCGGGTAAGCTGCAGGGCTAAGCCCACACTGTCCACCACCATCCCCAGGTGAAAACACAAGTGTACTTGGAGCGAGAGGACACAGATCCTGATGGGCAGGTGCCTTCAGAGGGAAAGCCAGAGACGGGGTCGGGGGCTGGGGGGTGGGGGTGGCAGGAACTGGCAGATATGATGAGAAGTAATTTAATCAAAAACAAATCCATCATGCTGTCAATTTGGTCAAAATGATGAACTGGAAAAATCCATCTCCCTGCACTGGGAGACAGTTATAAGAATGAAAGCAGCAGCAGTCAGAACAGCAGAAAGCAGGAAGTCATTCTTGGGATCACCAATGGAAAAACTGATAAAAGTTAAACAATCAGTTCAAATAAATGAATGAATGTTATACACAGCGACACAGATGAATCTTAAGAACATACTGTAGGAGAAAAGCAAGTCACAGAAGAAAATACACCAAGCGTGTCCAACCTGCAGCCCAGGGCGGCACTGAATGCGGCCCAACACAAATTCGTAAACTTTTGTAAAATGTGATGAGATTTTTTGCATTTTCTTTTTTTTCAGCTCATCAGCTATCATTAGTGTATTTTATGTGGGGCCCAAGATAATTCTTCCAATGTGGCCCAGGGAACTCAAAAGGTTGGACACTATGTAATATACGGTTATGGTTCTATTTTAAAAAAATGTTTAAAATGTACCCTGAAAACACTTGTACATTGAAGAATGAATCCATGTGCTACCATTTTACAAGAACTAGTACCCAAGCAAATCAGGGGAGTTGTAGTTATGGGTTTGTGAGGTCTAAGTGTACTCATTGTGAGTATAATTTTAAGAAATACAATTTCCAAAAAAAGACGACTAATCTTAGGCACTGGGATGTCCCGTGGCGGGAGGTGGGGTGGGTGGGAGCCTCTCTGAGCAGCTCTCCCGGGACCCTCCTGTGGGCGATTACATGGATGGCCCGTGGAAATAATCCTCTGCTGTGGAATGTTCAGTGGTTGCCAACCTTCTATGACGACATACAACATAGAGCGGGGATATTTGGTTGAAAGTAAATTAGAAATAAAAAGAGAAATAAAAAGAGTAGAAAAAGAAAAGATTACCCCTTCCCTAGGTCTAAACATTGGACAAAAATACTTAAAAGTGGCAGAACCTGGTATGGCACATCGGCCACACATGACATTCAATTGTCCCTCTGACCAAACTGCTCTGCCAAATGGGCTTGACCCAGTTCGCTGCTCCCTGCTGTGGACCTGCTGCCACCTCGGGCTGTCCCCCTCCCCCAGAGGGACAATGGGCTCTTCAGAGGCACTATCTGTGCTCCTGGCTGGGGCCACCACAGGGCCAAGGCTGCCACCACAGCAGACACCAGACCCTGTTCTCCCCACTTCCCGACTAGCCTGGCAGCTCACCTCAGGGTTCTCAGTCCCTGTCAGACCCGGAGCCAGCCTAGCCATGGGTCACAGGCCACCTGTGGGTGACAGGGGAGCTCCAGTGCTCAGTGCTCTAAGGGCAGCCTCAGAGCTAAGGAGGGGCCCCAGACAAGCACGGTCAGGATCTCCCTCCCTTAATGTGACCAGCCTTGTTCAAGCCCTAATATCTTGTTCACTTTGTGTCACCTTGGGGTGACTGTCTACCAAAACCCCTGGTCTCCCCATCAGGGAGATAGGCAACTACATTCTGCTTCTCCTTAGATCCTGGAACCCCTTCAGTGATCACACTCAGAGCTGCCCCCTCTTCCTAACTGCTGCCAGCTGTGGCATGACAGGGCCTGACTGCCGGTCCCCTGGGTTCCCGGGTTTCTTTTTCTATTAAGGACAGTGCTGCAGTGGACACCCTTAACCGCACACCTCTGTGTGCGGGTGTGAGCATGTCCCTCGGACAAGTTCCTGGCAGGTGGATGGGGAGTCGAGTGGAGGGACTGAAATGCAACTTACTTTGAACTTCTCTGTGGTACCTCAGGTTTATCCCTGTATTGGTCTAGGGCGGGGGTGGCGAACCTTTTGGCGATTGAGTACCAAAGTTTATGAAATAAGAGTATACTCGCTCGACTCGCGTGCCAACCCATCAAGTGAGATAGAGGTATCGATTATTTTTATGTCTGTAAGAGCATAAACAATAATTTTTTAAATGGTATTCACAGCTCCGCGTGCCGAAATAATTGCTCCGCGTGCCAATTTGGGCACGCATGCCATAGGTTCGCCACCCCCGGTCTAGTGTTTGGTTTGTCAGGGACTTTCTGCTAATTCTGCTTTCTACTTTTTATCAGCTAGAATCTGATCAGCTCATCATATCCGTCCTCATCGACATTACAGAGGAAAATCCTGAAAGGGACCTGCCACTAGACTGCCCTCTGCTTCCGAGAACCACTTGGAGGGGCCAAGAAGTCTGTGACTGTGCAGTGACCAGCACAGCTGAAGACCCTCCCCCTGCTTGGACCAGTACACCTGGTCTGAATTGCCCTTTGCTGAGACCCCCTCAGACCTGGGGCTGCTGCCTCCCAGTGCTCCCTGCCTTCTGCCTGGAAGCTTCCACCAGCTAGGCTACTCGGAGCCCCGGTGCTCTCCCCAGACTAAGAGGAACCCTAACCCCCAGCGCCCTCTTCTGGCTGATCCCAGGCTGGCTAAGGGACAGGAGCACGGATCCTTGCACGAGCAGCCCAAACGCTGCCCACCTGAGCCCGTGGTGTGGGGGGTGAGGAAACTCCTCCTGGCCCCTGTCTGCGCTGCAGGGGGATGGGGGGGGGGCAGCCATTCCTCTTCCGAGCCCATGGCAGAGGCTGTGCTCCCGGCCCTTAGGCCCTTTGCTTAGCTGCAGGAGCAGGAGCAAGGAGGGACAGCTCAGGGGCGGAAGTGCAGACCATGGGACCTTACACAAGTGGCTGCCACCTTCTGAGCCTGTGTCCTCAGTGCACAAAGGGGACAGTAAGGGAACCAACCTCACAGGGATGTTGGGAGGACTGGGCCAGCTCCCGCATGCAGCCTTGCGCATGACCCTGCTCCTGGGTGCAGGGGGTGTGGTGGGGAGGGAGCTGAATACAAGCCGGCCTGGCAGACCAGAGCTCGTTCACCAGCAGCCAAGTGGGCTCCCAACACAGTAGCTGCTGTTCTTATTATTTCTACGTGGTGTGGGGGGCAAGAGACCCGTCAGTCAGTTTGGAGTATTCCCCTGGATCAACTGGGGGGGGGGGGACGATCTAAATAGATGCTGTGGCCTGAACCCTGGGGTGATACTGCATCTGCCACCTAACTGTCCCTGGTGGATATTTCTGTGGCGTTTCTGTTAGTGGACAAGACACAGGGCCCAGATTCAAAGCTCTGTTCTGAAGCCGGGCTTTGTTCTAAGCTGAGAAGGGTGCCCTGTCTCATGGGACTAGGCTGATCAAAGAGGACCTTAGCTGACAGGCTCTGAGGGAAGGGGGATGGGAGAGGGTGTTCAAGTGACAAGTAGGATTCTGGTGACTGTACCTGAGGCCTGTTGCTTTTGCATGCGTCATCCAAGTGCTTGTGCCACAATATTGCATGGAACCGGGAACCAGTCTGGAACTTGTAAACATTGCCTGGTGGGTAGAGAAACTACTGGTTAAGAAGAGGGTCACAGGGGAGGGTCTGCCTGTGACTGTGGCATGAAGGTGAACATGAACACGGGCAAGTAAACTAAGGAAGGTCAGGAAGAGCCCATGGCAAGCCGGGGCATGCAGGGGTGTCCCCCTCCCACCCCCAGGGACCTTAACCATTTTTTGGCCTATTGGTGCCTTTGCCTCTAGTAAAGCTTGTGAGCTTTTCTCAGAATAATGTTTTTCAAATGCATAAGGTAAAATGCAAAGAAAACCAACACCAGAATAAATTATCGACCGACTAAGAAACAAATGAGTGATGTGCTTCGTGACTAAAGCACAAGACGAGCTCCAGGAGCCGGTCTGATGCTGCAGTGTGATTTCAGAGATGAGCGTGAACGGTATTCTGAGGTGTCTGCATCAACACGTGACATGAAACATCTGTGGTTTCTCTTGGAGATAAAAGCACAGGCATTGTGAACGTCCCAGTAGTTTAATATTTATAATTAAAGGAGTAGGAGTCATGGAAAACAAAGATGTAGTTTCTTCCCCTTCAACTTCACAGACCCCTTGAATTCTACCCAAGGACCCTGGCCACCTCCTGGGTCACATGTCCCTCTATTGGTGACCCTGCTTTCCTCTGGCCGAGGGCCCAAGAGTGGCCTGTGGTCCCCATGGCCATAGGTGTTTAAGTCAAGCTTGTGTAGGCACAGCCTGTATTTGCTAAAGAAACTACCTCTAATCCAGCCTCCGGGCCTCAAGGAAGAAACTGGTAGCAGGCAGGTAGGTGATGGTGGCTGCACGTGGGGTCAATCGCTCAGAACAGCCAGGCACCGGCTCCCCTCCCCCCTGCTCCCTGAGCGCCTTGAAGCTCCTGCTTCTTTATTTCCCAGCTGAAAACACGAGAACCCTGACACTCAAGGTGTGGCCTCCCCATGGCAGCAGCATCTGTTGTTGCCTGGGAGCTTGTTAGAAATGCGGAATCTTGGTTTTCACCCCAGGTCCACTGAATCCACTTACAAGATCCCAGGTGATGTGTATGTACAGGAGCCCTGCACCATCCTCATAGGAAGATGCTCAGGGACTTCACAGCCCTGGTGAGGGTGCCTGGCAAGACCGGGGCGATGCGGGGTTTTGTCACATGACTTGGGCTACAGAGGAGACTAGCATGGCCTACTCTGAATGTCCCTGCAGACAGGATTCTGGGACAAGATGGCTCCCAGAACGTCTCCTTCCTAGTGTGGCTGACCAGACGTACCATTTTAAATGGGACAGAAAACAATGGCACTGTCCCATTTCAAACGGTACGTAGGGTCAGCCTATGTGGAAGGAACTGGGCAAGTTCAAGTTGGAGCTTCTGTGATTTGGCCTTGGACCAGGACACCACCAGAGTCTCATGGCACAGGTAATGTCAGGGGCATCCCTGACATCTCCCCAGACCCAAAATCCTTCTGGTGACATGGTCACTGCCTCATCTGTATTAATGATTGATTCCAAGGCCCTGAGGCTACGGTTCCTGGGGTGATGGGTCCCAGTGGCCATAAGTGAGGCCACAAAAAGGGCTCCTGCAGCCACACGCCATGCACGCTGCTCAGTGGACAAACTGACCATGACGTAAGCCGCTTCTGTGGACGGGTGAGGGGACCCCGTGGACATCAGAGCCTACAGCTAAAGGAAAGCAGCGGCCTCCAAAGTCCCCACTATTTCCAAGTGCTTGTTTGGCAAAGAGGAGATGGGGCAGGGCTGAGCTGCGAGCGCCGCTCCAGGCCCGCTGCCTACCTTTGTCAGGGTTATTCAGCTGGAAGATATCTGGGTGCTCGGGGTCATCGGGCAGCTGCACCATCCAGCCCACGACGGAGACCTTTTTTCCAGGTGTGGATTTGTACTGGAAAATGACAGCACAGCCAAGGCGTCCCCTAAGGAAGGCTCACCGGGGCCGTGCGAGGCTCCCTGCCAGCCCTGCCGTCCCCACCTACACCCCGTGCAGTCCCAGCACGGAGCCCGTCACAGGACTTACGTGCTTCCTGTCGGTGCCCCGCAAGGACTTGGCTCTGTAGTACAGGAGCGTGGATCCCGAGAGTGTGACCCAGTATCTGGTCCAAGAGGACATCTACACAGGAAGTGCACGCAGAGTGACAATGCTGCCTGATGACAGACCCTGCCACTCGGTGGGGTGGGGGTGGGGTGCCCCCTCCTCCCAATCAATGGCACCAAGGGCCTCATGTCTTCCCTGCCCCCCACCCCCTCAATGCCACCTCCACTGGGGATCCAGAGGAGGGAGGCTGTCCTCATGGGTGCACTGAGCTCAGCAGCCCTAAGCCCTGGCCCCTGCTCTGCTCTGCTCCCTGACCCAGAGAGCCCTTCCTGCTTTCACCTTGTCTAGGGTGGCGCCAAGGTATAATTCTAAGTGTTCAGGTGACCTGGGCCAAAAATGTCCTGGGGAAAAACAGTTTTAACATATGGACACGGTAAGCCCCAGCCCAGAAGAACCACGGTGCCTTCGAAGGGGTGCTCTGGCCGAGACCGAGTGGCAGCGTGTTTGGAGGATTCATGGCTAGAAGTGGGAAAACCCGGCAGGGCCAAGCTGCAGGATGCTTTGGGACACTATGGGTCCAAGGACAGGGCTGGGGTGAAGACTCCGCCTCTCCTAGGAGCCACCTGGCACCTGCAGACAGGGGCATGTCTGGAGGTGGCACCTGGCCTAGAGCCCTGGTGGCTTCGTGGTGGGCATCAGTACGAGAGGGCATCTCCAAGTGGCTCTGTGGGCAGTGGACAGGGGCGAGCAGGGGAGAGCGCCAGAGAGGAGGATGGAGCAGACACTCTGGGTACCCCTGGAAACTCAGCTCATGGGCAGGTTTGCAGGCCGCTGGCTATGGATGCTCCGTGCAAATAACAGGGAGGCTTTTGCCTGGGGCTCAGGCCCTGCCATGGGTGGGGTCAGGGAGCCAGGGACATCCAGGTCCAGCCCAGGGGGTCTGGGGGCTTGTGGTGGAGCCTGAAAGGCCTCCTGATTCTTTGTTTCTATCTTGTGACTTATTTTTTGATGTTGCCACGTGGAGAAAGGGACTGGGTCTGGGAACATCCCAGGCTGTGCTGACCTCCCCAAGCCCCTGGGTCTTCCACCTGCACACTCCTGCCCTCCATGTGCTTACTGTGTGCACTGCTCCACATGCGACATTCCTGCTAAGTCCTCTAGGACACAGGTACTACCTTGTTCCAACTCACAGATGTGAAAACTGAGTTCCTTGCTGCCCCCCACCCCAGGGGCACAGACAGGGCTAGAACCCTGGTTGGCTGGTCTCTGGAGCCCAGGGCTCTCGCTGATGCCCACGCTGCCTCCAGACAGTGTTGTGCCTGCACTCACCGCGGGCTTCCGTCCTTCCTTGAGCAGAGTTTTCCTTCTCAGAGGCCCCTCCATGGTGGGCACTGCTGCTGAGCTCCCCAGAGTACAGATGCATGGGCCAGTGGGGCTGTGGGGAGACCAGCGGTCAGACATGACCTGGGGGAGGCGAGGTCAGGCACCCTCCCACTCACTGGAGTCCACGATGCTGCCACAGGCCGGAGAACTCAGCAGTGCTGGGGTGGGGCCCTGAGGCTGCAGGGCACATGAAGAGAACTGCAGAGAACTGTCACCTCCCTCAGCATTCTGAGTGCTGCCAAGCTCTCAGCTCACAGTCAAGCTCCCCATAACCAGGGGGTGCTCTAGCAGTACCCCTACGCTATCCTAACCTCTGCGGGGGCTTCTTCCTGGCCACTCCCCTGGGCTCCTGCTTCCTCTCCACTTGGAGAGCTTGGGGCCTGGGCAGCTCCTGGTCCTCGTGTTGGCAGGAGCCTTGGAGAAGCACCCAGGAAGTGGGAGAGGAAGAACAAGCCCTCCCGCCTGTTCCTCAGGGCTCCTGCCACCTCTGCCATGTGGGTTCAGGAGCCACCTATAGGTGAAGACGTCCAAGTGCAGCACCAGCCCTGTCCTCGCTCCACAGCTCTGCTCCCTGGACAGGCACCTTCCTCAGGCTCCTCCTCTCCCTCCTAGCCAATGGCACCACCATCCACGTGATGGCTTGAACCAGAAACTGAGGGGCTTGCTTTTCTCACCCCTCCACCCCTGCAACCTAATCAATCCCAACATGCCTCAGTCCCATGCCCTAAATATGCCTGACTCATCCATCTCAGCCACCCCCCTCTCCCCACCTCAGAGTAGAATTTGATCTCCCTTTGAACTACTACTGCCTGGCCTCACACCATCCACTCTTGCCTCTTCCTGTGTGCTCTCCACACTGCAGCCAGGACTCCTGGTCACCCTTCCTCTCCCTCCCCTCTCACTTCCGACCCTCCCACTACTGCCTTTGAGACCACCATCCTGACCCTCTGCCGGATGTAGCTCTGCCCACTTCTCCGGCCTCTAACAAGCACCTTACAGCTATTTGTTAAACAAAGGAGTGCACAAATGAATGAATACCTGTAGACGCAGCTCCGGGTTCTGGGAGAATTTCGGACTGGGACCCGCCAGTTGGGCCCCAGTGTGGCATAGAGCCGTCCCCTGGTAAGAGGGAAAAGGTCAAGTTGTAGCAACAGGCTGGAAAGACCAGATGCTCTGAAGGAGGCAAGAGCATCTCAGACTCTGTGGTCAGTAGCTCAGGAAGAGCCAACCCCAGTTCTTCCCCCGGTCTCCTCGGTCACGCCTCGGAGCCTCCATCTGGGCAAGTCCCCAGGCCTCTAGGCAATTACTTCCTTAACTTTTAAAAATCAAATGTTAATAGAAAGTGCCCAAATATGCCATGGTAAACCCAACTGTAAGCACACATACAACTGGTGGCCATCTTGCATGTCAGCCCAGGGGCGTGGGCAGCCGTGTCATTCATCAGGGTATACCCGAATTCCTCTGTTGGCTCTGTCCTCTCCACAGTCCCCTGAAAACCTGCTGTGACCTGCTCTGGACAAGATTCCATGTTCGAGATCTCTGCAGGGGCTGCCCAGCAGCTGGCTTCTCCATCACCCAAAGTCACCCAAAGCAGTGAGACTCTCCAGGGGAAGGTGCCACTTCTGGGGCCAGCAGGACTTGTTACAGGACTTTTACTGCTTTTGAGTCACTCGCACTTCCCTCTGCAATGTCCTTGATCCACCTAGTGGGTTCCTAGGAGCTTTCCAGGGACCCAAGTTCAGGGCTGGTGGGAGTCCGATGGTTATCTAGGTCAACTGTTCCAGGACCCCCACTCATCCGGCCCGCCCGTCAGCTGCCCCTTTTAAGTGATGAGGGACTGTAGCATGTGCTTGGCTCTCCAAGTCCTCAAATGTAACAGGTCTCGGCCCTTTTCCTCCAACCCTTGACAGATGATGGTCATAGGCTGACCCCCCACCCCCATGGGCTGTGGCACAGATGAGGCCCTGGCAGCTCAACTCCCAGCCCACAGGTTGGACTGCCTCGGCCCGCTCCCATCCAGAAAGGCTTGCAGTGCAGGTAACAGTGACTCTGTTCTACTTTTTGAAAAGTAACTTTAGCAACTTCACCATGACTGGCAACACTGGCCGTGCACCTCACAGCTGGGGGTGACCCCATGGCATGTGTGTCACAACACTGTGCTTAAGCAGACCACCTGCAGGGCTGAGTTCCTCCCAGCCACACCCCAGGGCTTCTTAGGAGTGGGCATCCTCTGTGCCTGGGTGGGGGGGGGGTCCCTTGTTTGATGAGATTCCTGCTCCAAGTTGCCTCAGGCGTATGGGGAGGGGGAATGGAGCCTCCCTTCCCAGAACCACATCCTCAGCCCCCTCTGTCCTCCTTTCTCCTCCTGGATCTTCTTTGTCTGGGACCCCAGGAAAATGTGTGACGATAGTGGACTGTCCACAATTACCAGTAGTTCCTCTGACCGGGTGATGTGGTGGGTGCTGCCACCTTCTCGTCACCATTCTCCCCTTTTCTGAGACAGTCCATGGCGGCAAACTTAGCAGGTGTAGGGTAGGACGCACATGCGTCTCAGGAGAGCTCTAAGTCAGCGTCTTCCCACCAGTCTAGCCTTTTACACATCTTCCCTCATGTTCTTCCTGAAGGAGTGATGTGGGGGTGCAGGGACTCCAGGGTCACTGGGGCAGCTCGCAGAGGGGTCACGAGTTAGCGAGTGTACCTGTTCACCAGGCCATGAATTCGTTCTCCTGAGTGCTTTGTTCAAGCACCATTATCCTCCTTAGAATTGGGAAACTGAGGCTCAGTGATGTGAGGAAACCTGACTGAGGCGTGAGCCTAATCAGCAGGATCTGAACCCAGGTCTGCCCGACTCGGTAGCCCAAGCTCCTGGGCCCAGATTTGGAGGCAGCGGCATGTGGGGCCTTCCTGGCCTTCCTCCCAAGGCACCACGCTGTGCAGGTGTCCACTGCAGCTCACGCTGATAGGGCTTTGCTGGCATCCGTTCTCCGGCCCCTGGGCTTCCCTGAGGGAGTGTTCTGGTGGTTTGGGCTTCCTGGCACTTAAGGGCTTTCACATACCATTCCTCCCAACTCTGTGAGGGGGCCTGTCCGCACCCCATCTCAGAAGAAGAAACTGAGGCTCAAGGAAGTGATGCCACCTGTCCCACCCCATTGGCCTGTCACTAGTGATCACAAAGGGAGGCTGGCCTTCCTGTGTGAGTGAGAGGGCCCATATCAGTCAAGCTGCTCCTCCAGGAGCCTGGGAGAGTGACCTTGGCCTTGAAGGGCAGGGTAACAGCGATTTTCTCTGAGGCCAGCTTTTAGGAGAATGGAGTCAGAGCTGTGGTGGCCATTCCCCCCTCCCAAGGTGAGCCCTGCAGGGCTGCAGGTGGGTGTGACAGGTGGGGTGTCAGGTCCAGTGGCTCTGGCTGGGCCCATGCAGGCTCACACAGCACAGAGGAGCCAGGATCTTTAGCCACTGGAGCCAATGATCACGCTGCTTGGAGAAGATTTGCTATCTAATGGTCAGGGTCGGATGCAAAATGAATGGGAAGTGGGATCTGATGAACTCCTGGAATCATGGCACTTGTGTGACTGGCCTGGGGGCATCGTGCTGGGAACCTGTGGCTGACAGACTGTATCCCAGGAAGGCCAGTTACTGTTCCCTCCCAGGGATGGACCTTGAGGGGTGACAGGGAAGGGGGGCTGCAGCAGACAACCCTCCTCGTGGGAAGTCTGGTCTGGGGAAGATGGAGGCTGGCAACCAAGTAGAACCCTCAGCCCCAAAGGCTGTGAAGATAATGATGGTGGCAGGATAATGGGGTCATGGGGTGATGGGGGATGGTGATGGGTGCTAAGCAATATTCATTCATTATCTTGTTTAATCAAACCCTACTGTGAGGCTGGCACTATTCTTATCCCCACCTTAGAGACAAGGAACATGAGGCCTGGAGAGGTGGAGTAACTTGCCCAAGGTCACAAAACTAGAGAAACGAGGAGCGGGTGTGCAGGTGGAAACAGCCAGCGTTCTACCTGGGCCAAGAGCACGATAGGAATTCAGACTAGCCAAGACAGGTCTGCAAGGCATCTTCCCCCTGACAGTGTTCAAGGTAAACATTAGGTAGGTATCTTGAGGGCTGAATTTCACAATTTAACTCAAGTCCCTATTACTGGTCTAGGAGATTGGGGAACAGTCTTGGATAGTGACCACACAGAAGCCTCAGTAATCTTGTCTTAGCAGAAATAGGATCCCCCCATTATTCTATCTTAAGTGCACAGAGCCCCTGGCAGGCCATGCCCTGATGACTCACCCTCATCTGCAGGCAGGAAGCTGCCCCCTGAGTTCTGCTGGGCCCCGGGATGTCCCTCCAGCAGTACTTGTTAAAGGACTTTTACTGCCTCCAGAGCTTCACTTCCCTCTCCCAAAATGCTGCAGAGTCTGGGGCTCAAGAGGCACCCTGGTAACCTGGTGAAGCCAGAGCATTTGCTAGAGTCCTCTGGTCTGCTCAAGGAGTGCAAAGAGCGCCATTAAATGCTCTGATCGAGGGGAGCAGGCTTGGGGTCTGCTGCCACGACTCTGCCTTCCTTGGGTCTCCCTAGAGATGCGGGAAAATTCCACCAGCTAAGAAGAACAAGTAAACCTCACACAGGCAGAAACGGCACCAGCCAAGCCCCTCGATGCCCTAAGAGCACCTGTGGGGCCACCTGTCAGCAGCAGCCTCTTACAGGGGCCTCCCCACAGTTCAGTGCATCCTGGGGGCCGACCAGGCCCAGTGGACACTGTCTTCATTGTAGCCCATCCATCCCACAATGACTGAACTGCCGTCTGGAATTTTCTCTTCACCCTACCCAGCCTTAGACCTCTGAATCACTTGCTTGCTGGCAAGAGGTACCTACTAAGTGAAACAAAAATCCTCAAATGTAGCAACTTCACTTATATGCTGAGCATTCCCTGTGAGCATCCTCACTGTGGAATCAAGGCAGAGGCACCCAAAGAACTGCAGGGACCAGGATGCACCCTGTAGCTTCCCCCACACCTGCCTGCAGTTACTCTGACAGACACTAAAAGTTCCTGGACCACTTCTCCCATCTGGGACACAACTCAGGCTCTGTAGCCTCCCCAGGTCTGGGACCCCTTCGAGGGCCCACTGTGATTTTCTTCACCAAATGTCCTTGGGCTTCTGCTTTACCACCTCTTCCAGGCGCTTCCCCCACACTGAACCCACAGTTTGACTTGGCCTCCCTGTTGGACATGCTCACTGCATCTTCTTTGTGAGCTTCTGTGGACCTGGTACTCTGTCTCCCAACTTGACCCTGAGCTGTGACTAGTTCCTGCTCTGTACCCCCACCCCACCCCACCCCACCCCCAAGGAAGAAGCAGCAGCTCTCTTCAGAGCAGGCGTCACACTCTTTCCCCATCTCCTGCCCCCGCCCCCCTCCCGAGGGGCTTCCTCCAAGGGCCCAGCACTTGCATCGACTGGCTCTTACTCTCATGCCCTTCCACACTAGACAAGAGGGATGGCTGAGTGTTCTGTAGTGAACTTTGTGACATACTTTCCTATTTTACCACTTAAAAACTGATCAGTAAATGTTTCTGAGTATATCTTCTTTAAAAGAGAAGACTGCAACGTGTGTGAGGTAAGCCCTCCCCTCTAGGAAAGCCTAGAATGCTCGTCTGCTTGTGAGCAGGACAGAGCTGGAGACCTAGGCTAGGCCGCAGGAGTGGAGGCCAAAGGGCGATGTCGTCTCATTGTCAGGACTGCCAAGGGTCTGGGAAGGGACTGGAGGGGATATCCTAGCCCCACTGGCACCTTCCAAAGCAGGCTATTGCCTGCTCCCCTGAGCAAGGAGAGGCTGGCACAGGCACCAGGTCCTAAAAGAATGAGAAACAGAACGTTCTCCCTGCAGGACCATCCTGAAGGTCCCTGGAGGCTGGGCTGAGCACCTGCACAGGGGACTCAGCTGTGAGACCAGTGCTGGCAGGAGATCCCACCCCCAACACACCGTTCCAGACATCTGGATGGATAGTAAATCAATGCTACGTTCTAAGTGAAAGAGAAGAAAAAGGTTACATCTTAGTGTTCCCGCTGAACTAAGTACAGCACTGTCTCTCTGGGTCAGAAATTCTCTCGGCACCTTCCTTCCAGGTTGCTCTGCTCTCAGTTTTGGGTGCTCAGCAGGAACTGTTCCCACTCCCCTCAGTGTGTTGTCTGCAGGGAGCAGATGCTTAATAAATGCCTACTGTATAAATGAATGAGTGAATGAGTGAGTGAATAAATGAAGGAAAAAAGGGAGGCAGGGAGGGAAGAGCCAATGCACAGGTCCAGGTCTGATGATATTCAGGATCTTGGCACTGTGGCCAGGAGAGATGCGAGCTTGCTTCTAAGTCCCCCTCGGGTCTCCCCGGAGTCCCCTGACTTTTACTCGTCAGCTCTGGAGCCCACCCTGACTGCTAGCCTGGTTCTCATCACACTGCTGGGTGGCTCAAGAGCAAGGGCCACTGCCTGCCTGAGCTCCCCAGATGACAACACAGCACATGTCCCTCCTAGAGCGCTTTAGTGGGGACAGAGGAGGAGCCTGAGGGCCCGCAGCATTTCCTGTCCTGCATCTGGGTTTCAAGGACAGACAGGCTGGCTGACTCTGATGAGGGACCAGTGCCTGCAGCTGTCACAGGCCTCTGGACGTGGCCTGGAACACTGCAGTGGGGGCAAGGGCTCGGGGTCAGGAGGGTGTGGGCTTGGGGAACCCCTGCCCCAGCAGGGGAGTGTGAAGCAGGGCAGGTAACTTCACCTCTGAGTCTGCTCACAGGCACATGAGGGGGACACTATGAGAACCACTGTGTCTGAGTGTGAAGGGACCCAGACAGCGTGACACTGATCACCACGCCAGGGCCCTGTGCCCTGTGCCCTGCGGGGACCTGCTGGAAGGGATTCACCTCCTCTCTGGCCGCTTTCTGATGATAGGGACTGAGGTGACAGGAGGCCTCAGGACCAGAAGAGGAGTGTGTGAGGTGTGTATACATGTGAGAGTTAGGTGTGTGCATGTGTGTCAGTGTGTGACTGTGGGAGTGTGTTGTGGGCCTGTCTCCACACACAGGCCCTCACGTGCTCATGGAAGGGCCACTTGGAAGGATAGTGCAAACCTGCCTCTCGTGATGCTGTCACTAGATTTCTGTTACCGTGATGCCCTTCGCCTTTGGCGGCACGATGACTACAAGGGCACCCCATCACAGCCCATCTCCCAGAGCCCACCTGGCGCTGGCACAGAGAGAGCATTGTGTGGCTGGGTGCCACGGGTGAATTTCTGAGCAGGAAGCCAGGCCTGGGGCCGAGGGATCCATTATGCTGTCCCCAGTGCCCCGCAGGCTGGCTGCCAGCCCACGCCTGAGGCCACGTGGGTGCGATACTGTCAGACCCCACCAGGGGGAGCCCCATGACCATCTGCCGATGAGGCTTAGTCTCAGGCTTCTGGCCAATCTGCTCCCAGGCTTCCCCAGCAGCTCAGCCTGGGGCAGGTGATGAGTGGGGCTGCTCAGGCCTGGGGCTGGGACCCCACCCCGTCCCCCAAGTCGGCCCTGTGACTGGGCCAAGCTACCTGAGGAGCCAGAGCAGCCTCCCTGGGCTGGGCTAGTGGGTGAAGCTGGGCCGGTGCCTGCCTGGAACTGTCTGCAGTTCCCTGGGGCTCTGGACACCTCCCCGGGCAGGAGGCTGTGCTGAGGCCACACTCACCTTTCCAGCCCTGAAGACATCTCTTCACTAAACTCTGAGCTCTCACTACTGCCTGGAAAAGGAACACAGATGATGAGCAAGGCCTCCTCACCGAGAGGGCCAACCCCAGCGGGGCCTGTCCCCCTGGCTTACTGGGCCCGGGCCCCAAGCCCCACACTAGTGCCAGAGAGACAGCTCCTGGCCCAGGGGTGTCCGTGTGGCTGGGTTTCTGCTGCATCTATTTCTGCCTCTCTGCCCTGGGAGGGTCAAAAGCACCCAGGTGGGTCCTCCGTCCCTCCCCACTGCCCCCCCGGAAGGCTGCAGGTGCCTGCCCAGGCCCACTGGCATCTGGGTCCTTAGGCCTCTGCTTCAGCCTGGTGGCCCCACCACTGCTGCTTCGGGCCCAAGTCAAGCCGGTGCTGGAACAGGCCCTGCTGGTGAGGACAGAGGCCAAAAGAGCACTTCTCCCCTCAAGTGTCAGGGCTCGACCAGACATGGTCATGGAGCTGCTGCCCAGCATTAGACACAGCCTGGAGGGCGGCCCCCTTCACACCGCTGGCCGTGTCCACAGAGAGGGGCTTGGCCTCCTCTCAGGCCTGCCTGTGGCCACAAGGGCAGCAGAGGGATTGGCTCCTGTCACGGCTGCCACGTGCCATGTAGTCCTCAGACGTGAGAGGCGCCCGGTTCAGTGTTCGTTGCCCAGGCTGCCTGCTAGCCCCACAGCTGGGCAGTGGGAAAGGGGGAAGGATGAGGTCTCAGCCCCTTAGGAGTTGCAGCCTAGAGGACCAGTTCAGCTCCAAACAGAAGAGCATCTCAGTTTCTGGAATACAGGAGCTGAGACGCAATGGCCTGATCATCTCTGGCCTGGATACTGTGGGCAGCATTGCGTCCGACAGTTTTCTGCCTCAGGAATGGCTCAGGAAGTTTCCAGGAGGTAAAATAGCTGCTCTGTTGCCCAGGTGAATGCTCTTGGGCAGGTGTTTCCCAGGCTGGGTTCTCCAAACCCCATCCCATAGGATTCCCAGGAAAGGGGTCATCCCTGACCAGATAATGTACAGAACCTGCAGACTACGGCCTTCCTGGAGCTCCTAATGTCCTCAGCACATAGTGTCTCTGAGAAGAGGCCTGCTCACCTGGTGAGACAGGCCTTTCCCAGAACTTTCTCCCAATGCCACCTTGGCCTCACACTGCTGTACAGCCTGCCTAGGTCCCAACAGGATGACCCCTTTCCAAGACACAAGACAGACACGGAGCTTGTCACAGACTTCTGGGTGCAGGAGAGAGCTGGTACTGCCTCAGACTGGCCTCATATCCCAGGGATGTGGGACCCGAGGTTCTTGCCCATTTTTCTGGTCACCACAGTGCTTCTTCCCCGTGCTCAGGGGCCCTCCACCCTACAGGCCTCACCAGTTCGAACCTCCAGCTTGGCAACTATCTAACCCTCCTCCAGCCCTAGGAGGGCTCCCTGCTAAGGGAAGCAGATGGACACACAGACACAAGGACTCCGGAAGCACAGGCACGTGACAGGGTGTGGCCAGTGGAGAATGCACTTGTCTGATGACAGTAATGGCAGGTGACCTGGGCCCTCCAGGGGGACAGATCTGAGACCAGAGCTCAGCACTGCTCAGCTCTGACTTAGACCGTGCTCCACCCTGGCCTCAGCTGCTGTTTCCAACCCTTCTGTTGACATGAGCACATTCTGGCTGAAGTGCAGACATACAACTTCATCCCTGGAGGTCACTTGTTCATCCTCCCTGACTGACTCATCAGTGTGAAGACAGGTGCACACGTGAACCCAGTGACCTGTCAGCTGCTGTCCTCAGGCAGCTTCCCCTGCAGGCTGGGGCCTAGGGCTCCCCAGGGACAGAAGCCCTCCTGAGGCAGCAGCTAACCGATGGTGGCGGGTGTCAGGTGTGTGTCCAGCTGCTCCTCCCGCCTGCCATGCTCAGGGCCACCAGCAGGACGAGGACAAGCCCAGGGCACTTGGTGAAGCCCTGGAGTCCAGGAAGCAAATGCCTTCCAGCTCTGGCGACTCCTGCAGGTGTGAGGGGCCACCGGGTGCTGCACAGTGACAGACAGACACGAGCACACGCCAGCTGTGGCCCCCGCGGTGGCGTGCAGGCCAGAGACGCTTACCTAGGGAGAGTCCATTGGTGACGGCAGAGGAGGTGAGGGCGAGGCCCCTGCGGGGGCTGCGGGACTCTAGGACACTGTCGTCCAGCAGGTGCCTCGCTTTCTCCGACGGGAATGTCGCACTTTTACTCTCAACTACACTCAACTGACACATCATACTGGAAAACGGAAAGGGAGAAAGAAGGCAAGCTCCTTATCTATGGAGTAACAGCGGTTACACCTGCCTGTGGTCCTGCGCAGATGACACACCTGCAGGAAGAAGACCTCCACCCAGAACCGCCGTCTCATGGCGTGACCTTGGGCAAGTCACATCCTTTTTCTGAGCCTCAGTTTCTCCATCTGTCAGATGGGGACTAATGGTACTTGCCCTGCCTGTCTCCCAGGATCCTTATGAGGCTCAAGCGAGTGGGTGGTGCTGGTGAGTGATGGGGCGCACCTGTGAAGGGGACGTGACCTGTGGTCCGGTCTGGTTCTGAGCCACACGCACCTGGTCCAAGTTCTTTTCCGACCTTACTCACCGTTGCAAGGCTCTCCCCCCCAACTCCCTCCCCGCCCCGTTCAACCTGTTGGACTCCTCTTACGATGCATATGAGACAGCTCAAGCCCCAGAGGCCACAGGGGCTCAAGGAGACGTGCCTGACAGCTACAGCAGAGCACCCAGCAGTCAGCCCTGAGCCCTCAGAGAGCAAGCCATTCTCCTCCAGCTTGGGAGGAACCCCAGGGCCAGCCCGCTGGCTGAAGCTTGTATCTCAGTGGCAGGAAGAAGGAAAGGAGGGAGGGAGGAAGAGGGGAAGAAGGGAAGATGGGAAGAAGGAAGAAAGAAACAAAGGGAGGGAGGGATGGACTAACACCCTGGGGACACAGGCAGGGCTGCCCCTGACCACAGTAAGGACCACACAGGTCCCCTAGCTGTCAGACCCACAGGGCTGGGTGATGCGGCGGCAGGCTCACTGTTCTGCAAGCTCCTGCTGGCAATTGGCAAGCAGAGCCCCCAGGCGTTGACTGGCAGGTGTGATGAAGACACCCACAGCGGCCCTGGATGACAGCCCCTGGGCCCACAGGCAGGTACTACCTGAGCTTGGAAGGAGCCCCAGTACTGCTTCCCTGCACGCTTCCTCTATCAGCTCCTGAGCCATGATGCCCACGCCAGCAATGCTGAAGCCAGCGCCTGGACTGTGGTGTGTGGCTCCCCCAGCTCTTCCTGACCCAGTGCCAGTCTGAGGAGAGGGCACCAGGCAAGGATGCCAAGAGCATGGGCCAGCAACTCCCAGACGGGGTGGGGAGGGCCCCAGAGTGAAAGCCCTCCCAAGCAGCCCTTTAGCCCACGCCCCACACCCAGCCCGGCCAGAGCCCGAGGGTCCCGCTCCGCTACCCACTTGTTGCCCAGGCTGTGGCTCTTCCTGTGTCTTGGGACTGGGGGTGTGGGAAGGCTGCCAGCCACAGATGCATCAGGACAGGTGGGTCGCCGGCTGAACCTTGCAGAACTGAAGCTGGTGGAGGGGCCTGTGGACAGAGCAGAGAAGGCACGGTGATGGGGGCTGTGGAGGCTCAGAGGTGAGCCCGGGGCTGTCCCAGGAGGGGCAGGGTTCATCCAAGCCTCCAGAGAGGGTCCGTGGGAGGCCATGACACGGTACCTGAGCTTTGTGTACGTGTGCATTCTCCTGCTGAGGGGGTCCCACACTGCTCTGAGGCTGTAATTCCTAAGCAGGGCGTGTCAGAACCCTCAGAGGGAGTGTTGGGCCCATCCCTGCAGGTCCTGATTTCATTGCCTCAGGAGTTGCCCACCTGGTGATTCTGATGTGCAACCCCCCCCCCCCCCCCCCCAAGAACTTCTGCTCAAAAGGTTGGAGTGAAAGTGAGCTCTGGCCTGGAGGCTGTGTCCCATGTTGTTGCGCCAGAGAGAAAAATAATGGAAAGCATCCTGCTTTGTTTTGTTTTGCACATATTGCTCAATAAATGAGTCCGTGCAGAGGGTGGAATCGTCTTGTTTATCAACGTGATTACGGTCTCTCTGCCTGAGTCACCCCGGCTCCCACCCTGGGTTCAGAAAGTAGTTTGGAAAGGTCAAATCGCAGGGCTCCTCCCCTGTGGTCTGAACTGGAGCTGGACGCCCTGATGTTGTCACAGCAATGACAATGGTGAGAATTGTGGGTGAAGGTTCCGCACCTGGCACCATGCCGTGTGCGTGGGTGGCGATCCGTGATGTGGGTACTTAGTAAGCTCGTGTGACAGGTAAGAAAGCCAGGACTTACAGACCTGCTATAGGCAGGACTTGAACTCGGGAACAGCACCACCATGAGGGCGGGTGACCTCTACAGTTCAAAGGTCAGAAGGGACACATTTGGGGTGATGTGATAAGCAGGAGGCACTTCCTCCAGGAAATATGGGTCCCTCTTGGAAAAGGGAAGGTGAAGGGGGCTAACGTTGTATGCACCAGCTGTGTGCCGGGTTGTAGTGCATTGACTCCTACGCAGCTGGCCCTTCGACTATCACCACTGTAAAGGGAAAGAGGCGCACCCCGGGTCCCACGCTAGAGCGGAGCTGGGTTTGTTCTCTTAACCAGCCGTGTGTGCTGTGAGAGTTGGATGCTCTGAGGCTCTTCTGGTCCCTTCCTGGGCCTTGCTGCTCACTCCTGATGGACTCCCTTTCTGGCTCTCTAGGCGGTTCCTGCCCCTGGCTCTGATCCCCAACTTCATGCTCTCCCAAGCCCACGGCCTTGCCCTTGGTCTCTTCCACTCAGCTCCTGCCTCTCCCTCCAGAACAAGGCCTGGCTCCGCCCCCTCTTCCTGCTGCTCTGGATGGCCCTGGGAAGCATTGCCTGGCCTCAGATGCCCCTCGACCCAGCTAGAGGGAGGGTGGGGGGCCCCAGCAGAAGTGGCTCTCCCTGGGCCCAGTGTCAGGGCTAATGCTGCAGGAGTCCTGGATCTTGGCCACTCGCATCCTGAGCATCGCTGACCCGACAGCCTGGGTCTGACGCTGAAGCACAAGAATTTCCATTCATCTGAGACCCAGGGATGGATGGGGCTGGCTTCTCTGCCAACGAATGATAGTCTCTGCTACTGAAAGCCCTCACGTTCCTGCCCCACCAAGCCTGGGGTGGCCACCACGTGACAGCATCAGGGACACAAGTCTTCTGGGACAGTTTCTGAGCTGGGGGCTGGCACGTTTATTTCCCCATGTTCTCTGGGTGGGGGCAGGGGTGAGGGCGGGGGCGGTGATAATGAGCTGGGGCTCTGGCCGACTGAGCAGAGTGTGGTCCTGCTGCCTGGCCCGATATGGCACGAACAGCTGGAAAAACTGACCATGTGGCTTGACTATCTCAGAGGATTGCTCTATTTTTCCTCAGCATAATTTTTCCATGAATAATCTTTAAAGCTCTTTAAGTGGCTGTTTCTTTAGCAGTTTTATTGGAACATATGAGAACTGACAGTCTGTGGGGAACGAGATATCATGTTTAAAAGAGTCTGGTTTTCATTACATTTTTCTCCAGAAACCAACATGCTGCCCAACAGACCGCTCACTGATCATGAGAGAAGCAGGCCTTCAAATCAGTGCTTTGGAATGGACGGGGCAGTGGATGGCAACAGCAAAGAACGGGATCCAGAGGCAGACAGGCCTGGGCCCACGGGCATCTGTCACTTGCAGGCTGAGTGACCTTGGGCAAGTCACCTTGTACCCTTGGGCCTGCACTTTATGTCAACAAAACAGGAAGGAGGAAACGCTGTGCGTCCACCCCTCCTTCCTGCAGCGGATGCTTCCTGTCCCTGTGCTAGCCCCTGAGCCAGACGCTACAGAACCAACGTCCCACCTTCAAGGCCTTCAGTTTAGTGCGGGAGAGAGACAGGTAACTCCATAATCACACCCAGGCAGACACACGCTTTGACAGAATTGTAGTAATTAATCTGGTAATAGCAGTAACGACACCAACAGTGTGACCACCATGACAGTAAGGACGATGGTCAAGGTAACGACCTACACTCACTGAACATCTAAAAGTGCCAGGAACTGTGCTAACCGTTTGGACACAGGGTCTGAGCCTCGCCTCGCAGGCCCTGTTATCTCAACGCTGTGATGGGAACCCGGAGGGTTAAGGAGCTTCCTGTGTCTGTAAACATGGGAAGGTGAGAGAGGACCTGGAGGGTCTGATCTCCAGCGTCAGAAGTGTGCGTGGAAGGAGCAGTGTGCAAAGACCCCGAAATGAGATGAGAGGCAACGGGACCTGCTGGAGGAGCTGCAGAAGCCAGGCTAGTTGGAGACCTGAGGGTGGGGAATAGGGGGCGGGGGGGGGGGTTGGCTGGAGCCTAGAGTTTAATGAGGGGAGGGTGTGCAGGCTTTCGTCAAGGCAGTAATGTGCACAGATTCACAGCCTAGAAAGCTCACTGAGGCTGGACAGAATGAGTTCGTGGCCAAGGACACAGAAGAGAAAGAAATACAGGGAAAGATCTGCGGATCTTCACCCACCCTGCTGGGTTAAATTAGACAGCGGTGAGGCTTCCATTGGTTTGAGCCCAGTGCTTTAGAGCCCCTGGCCCTGAGTTCTTACAAAGAGGGCAGTGACTCCTCCTGAGTCAAGGCCCCCATCACTTGCTCGCGGGTGGCCTGCACCTTGCCTTCACAATGCCCATCTGTAATGAAGGATGCATGTGACTTCCTGTTGAGGGGCTGTGTCCCCCACCATACTCCAGCTGTGTGTCCCAGTGCCCAGTTCGGGGCGGGTGAGCAGCGGGAGTGTGGCCGGGAGTGCCGGATGGCCCTGTGCAGTGCTCATGCCTGCAGGGGCTCCTGAGACAGGGAGCCTGGTTCCCACGGGTGTCCAGCAGCATCTGAGCGGCTCTGCCCTGGGTCAGTGCTGCCCGCTTTACGTAGTCTGGCAGCCCACTGCTGCTCACGGGGTGCCTTCCAAGTCTCGCACATCGGAAATTAATGGGAGGCAGCTGTGGCAAAGGGGAAACTACTTGGAGTCAGAAGAATTGTGTTCAGGTCTAGCTTCCGCCCAGGCTGAGCTGGGAGCTGGTGGTCCAGTGTCCTCAGCCTTCTGCACCTGTCTCCTCCCTGGAGAAGGGAAATGACAACTTCCGTGACCTGGGGCTCTTGAAAGTGCCACCCTGAGTGTCTGATGCACTTCCACCCGGTCTGACGGGCGCTCTGTCTGTCGGTTTCTTTCCTGCGCCGGCTCAGAGCCTGTTCCCAGACCAGGGACTTGGCCCTCCCTGCGTCTGCCAAAGCCCTGCGGCACTCTGGGACGTGGGGCCCCTCTGCACAGAAAGTCTGTTTGTGTTGAAACCTTTCTCTGGCCAGGTTTCACAGTGAAGTCTGGGAGCTGGTCCCTTTGACATTCACACACATCCTTTGTTTCTCATCCATGTAGCTCTCATGGGTCCTTATTGTAAACCAAGGTCACTTGTCAGCTGTGGTGAGACCCAGATGCCCAGGCCCCAGGGAACAAGGAATGCCAGGGAAGAGCAGGGCCACCGCAGGGCAGTAGAGTTGGATGGAACTGGGCTTGAGGCTCAGGGTCTCTGCTTGACCTTGACATAAAAGTCTACTAAGATGGGAGAGGTCAAAACAAAGGAAATGGAATTTCCAGGGCAAAGGGGAAAAAAGTGGCTTCCCAGCCCTTAAGCCCCTCACCCTAGCTGAGAATATAAAAGTGGGAGAGGAGCATGTGGAAGGGGGGTCCTCATGCCTTGTCCACAGTATGCTCTCTCTACTCAACCGTAGTGAGGGTAGTCTCCACAGACCGCTTGGGGCACTTGAACTATGTCCCCAGCAGCTGGGAGACTCAGGGGACGATTGGTGCCTTATCCAGGCCCACGGAGCCAAGACGGGCACAGCCTGAGATCAGCAGTGGCCACATGAGGGTTAGCTGCACTGGCAGGTCTGTTGGGACAAGGACACTGTGGCCTCCCATGGACCCAGGTGGCCCCTGTGAGAACCAGCATGGAGTTGAAGCTTGAGGAGCTCCAAGCAACAGGGAGAGGGAGGTGGGCACAGACTGAGGGGCCGTGGAAGGGGCTGCGCGGCCCCTGGAGTGGTTTTGCATCTGCCCAGGTGAAGGGACCCAGGGGTTCTCTGAAAAACCCACGAAGGTGCTGGGAGGGGAAGCATCAGTGGTGCCCACTGACACCCAGGTTGGACCCGTGTCCCGATACAGCGGCACCCACCACTAAGACTGTGTCCCTCCTCCTAGTTGCCTGTGGTCAGCAAGCCCAGAGAGACAGGGAAGTGCTCAGGGAGGCCAATGGGCCCAGCACCCTGCTCTCCCACCACAGGGGCAGCTTAAAGCCCCTGCTGGGCAAGGGAAAGGCATTTTATGCCCAATCAGGTTCAGAGTTCTGATTCTCACACAGGACCAGCCTTCTAAGGACCAATTTGGGACAACATGTGACTTAAAGTGTAAAAAAAACACGTCATGGAGGTGCCAAGGCTGCCACCTGGGGCAGGCAGTGTGCTTACACCACTGCACAGAAGCTGGGGTGGTGGCATCTCACCCAGAGCACTAGGGGCTGCACAGGTATCCTGCATGTGGGTGTGACCAGTTCCAACCCCTATGCTCAGCAACTGGCTCTGCCCCTTCCTCTGTGCATGAGCTGAGGCACTGTCACCTACAGAATGAGGATGGCGGAACCCACCTCATGGGGTAGGTGTGACCACATGGTAAGTGCTCACAAAAGCTCCTGGCAGAGGGCACGTGCATAATACGTGTTAGTGGTCATCATCATCATCATCATCATTTTTGAGCCTGTTTCCCTCCCATGAACCAGCTCGGGGTGGCTCTAGCACACGTGTACACATGCGCTAACCCTGCTCCTGTAGAGTGGTTGGGTCTATGTCCCCTCTCCTTGGACCTGGGCAGGCCTTTGTGACTGCCTTGACCTCCAGAGTGTGGCAAAGTGAGGCTATGACTCCCAAGGTGGGTCACAGATGCTGTGATGTAGCCTGCGCACTGCTCGGGGACATCCTGACTAGGGAACACTGCCATATAAGAGTTTGACAACCCTGGGGCCAAAGTCACACGGGAGGCCACATGCGCTATGTGTTCTGCTCCAGCTAAAGCTCCACCCACAGCCAGCACCAAGCATGTTCAGATGTCCCAGCCCCCAGCCATTGAGTCCCTCTCCAGCTGGGGCTCCTGATACTGTGGAGGAGAGACAAGCTCCTGGCAGTGCCCGTCTGACTTCCTGATCCGTAGAATGCATGCATGCAATAATACAATGATGGTTCTGTGCCACAGTTCTGGGTTTCCTGGTACCGCGGGTGTGGGGTGACCCTGAATTGAGGCGAAGGCCCTTTGGCTCCCCATTGGCTGTCTCACACTGTCCCCACATTGGGATAGCATCAGAGTCTGCTTGTTAGGGCACGAGTTGACCCTCCTTAGTGGTAAGCGTGCACCAAGCATGGTGCTAAGGGTTTTTTCTGGCATGGCCTTAGCCCTGTGAAGTAAGCCAACGTGAGGTATTTATTCCTATTTCCATTTCAGCAATAAGAAAATGGAGGCTCAGAGAGGTTAACTGGATTGCCCAGGGCCCCACAGTGAAGTGCTGGAGCCAGGCTTTGAGGCCAGGCCTGCTTGACAGCGATCAAACAAGGCAGGCAAAAGGTGCGTGGGAGAGCGGTCCTGAAGGCACGAGAACAGAAACCCGAGGCACAGGCGGAGCTTTTCCATGGACTTGCTCTGCTGCCAAGGACTCTTCAGAGGAAGTCAGTTGGTTAAACCACGTGGAGGTGGGGCTCATGAAATCTGGAAATGTCTTCACCGGTTCCAAGGCACACACAAACATGGCTTGCCCTCTCTGGGGGTCAGTGTGCTTTATGATTTTTGCTCTCCAGGAAAATATTAGTTCATTTATATAAACTAAACATTACATATGGAGGAAAATTGAAAACGTGGCATTCCTGGCCTTTTTCTCCCCAGACCAGAAACTGAGAAACTTTCTCTGCGTCCTTTCTCACAGTCTGTCCATTTGCTGTTGCCGGCATAGCCACTCCCCAAGGGTGGAGAGTGGAGGCAGCGCTCTGGGGTACAGGGGCCATCATAGAGACAGAGGTCACAGCCTCAGCTCAGGACCATGCTGACATTAACCAAGACCTCAAAAAAACCCTCGACCAGGGCTGCTCCCAATGCCAGAGTTGGTGTCTCCCACACCTTAGGCAGGCAAGTTGGTTGAAGAAGTGGGTGCAGCTGCAAAGAGAGGTCTGGGAGCACACACTGTCCTCCTCCTAGCTTCTCAACGCACCACACCTTGCCCCCTTGTGGCTTCTGCTGCCTACATCCCCACTAACGTGTCAGCTCCATGAGGGCAGGCCTCTGCTGGGCACGTGGCCCACTGCAAGTGCCTGGCTCCCAGCTGGCCCTGGGCAGAAAGTCTTGAATGAAGGAACGAATGAAGGCATCGTAGGGCCTTTCCTTGGCAGGTGTGGAAGTGCCTGACTGCTGGAAAGAGAGCCCAGAGCAGTAGCTTAAATCCCTCCTGAGGAGCAGAGGGAGGCTGCGTTCCTCCCATTCCTGGGACTGCAAGAGGCACATTCCTGTCCCCTGTCTGGTTGGGCCCCTATCATGCAGGGAAGACTAACTGTCAGACCAGGGAAGGCTTCCCTGGAGCTGCTGCTTGGGCCTCACTGTCCATGGGACCCCTCAGTGGTCCCACAGTTGCCACCTCTCTGTCACTGGAGGCTGCAGGTGGGGAGCCAGGACCACTGAGTGCATCTGAAGCCTTCCAGATGGTCCCGGCCCTCTGGTGATCAATGAAAACCTTAACATCCTGCTTCCAGGGCCGCGGCCAGGATTTGGAAAATTGGTGGAAAACACTCCTGCAAGCTGGGCTTGCTCCACTGTGTGGAAAGGGCTGGTGTCAGCACTTCTCTGTCAGGGAGTGCCGAGTCAGCAGCCAGCGCTCTGCAGCTGCCTCCAAGAGCCAGGTGCCCACAGGGCCCGGCAGGGAGCTCAGAGGCTGGGCTCAAGGCTCTGGGAAATCCAGACGGGTCCTTTCCTTACCTTGGGGCTTCAGTCTGGTGGTGAAGGCAGCACCAGGATAAGCAAGCACAACTCTCTGACTACCACAGAGGGCAGTGCGGTGGAGAGGGGCAGTCAGCTGCCAGGGGTGGAATGCGGGGTCGGCAAACTGTGTGTAAAAGGCCAGCTAGTGATATTCTAGGCTTTGCAGGCCAGAGAGTCCTTGTCCCAATTGATCTGTCCCTGGAGTAGAATGAGGCCACAAGAGGTGAACAGATGGGTGTGGCTGTGCTCGCATCAGAGCTGTAGATTTAGCTCACAGTGTGCTGACCCCTGGTGTGACAGGGGTCTGACCTGGTCCAGGAGGGGTGGGGACAGGCTGCGCTGAGGCAGTGACATCCAGGCTGAAGGCTGATTCGGTGACAGAGGCAGAATCCTAATGTTGACAATAACAACACTGTCCTAATAATGGGTGTTACACTTGGTGAGTGTGCTCCATGTGTCAGAATCGATGCTACAGGTTTCACACACTCAATCCCAGCACATTCCCACAACCACCCCATGAGGGAGGCATGAGTGCACCCATTCCACAGATGGAGAAAGTGCGCATGGCGGGAACCAGGCACTGCTGAAGCCCTCCGCTGCTCAGTCCTTCCAGGCTGGCTGTCACTGGAGCTGCTAACTTCCCTCCCGGTGTCCTTCAGCCTGGAGGAGCTGGGCGCCACACCATTCCGTATGGGAAGCATTTACTCCTGCTCCCATGTCACCTTCACGAAGTCTCATGTGAGCCATCTGGGGCAGTTCTGTTTCCTGCCAGGATTCTGACTGATGCTGGAGGTTCGCTCACTTGCTGGGGTCTGGTTTCACATGGCTAATGAAGAGAGTCAGGTGGAGGTGATGGTGATGGTGGTGGTGGTTGGGGGTGACCAGGGGTGGGGCCCAGCTCCAGGCCCTGGCTTCTATCCTGGGCAGGGGTCACAAGTAAATGTAGCACCTCCTTCCCTGTCCCAGGGCTCAGTGAGTGGTCAGGTCCTTGAGGCCCCGTTTAGTTGTGTTAGTTCTCTGAGCCAGGATGCTGCTCCATAACCCTCCAGCCATGCCGGGGAGCTGCTGGTGCAGACCTGGCCTGGGGGTAGGAAGGAGCCCTGGGGCAGGAATCCTCCAGCACTGTTGGGAAGGGAGAAAGGGTGTCCATGGGGACTTCTTGGTACCTGGGGAAGGCCAGTGATGTGGCTCATCCTACTAAGGCGTATTAATTAACCAGGCAAGGTTGGCTGCAGAGGCTTCTTATTCAGATGAATTTGGAGGAGAATGGGAAGGGCCAGACACTTTGTATGTGAGTCCATGCTGCTCCAGGATTTGGGCATCATGTCCTGAAGAAATAGTCTCGAATGGTTAGTGTTTCCTATTTATTCCTTCTATGGCCCTAAACAACTGCTTTAGGATCCTGCTGCTATTTCCCACATCACTCTGAGGGGATTCCTGCCTCTGTCCCATCTTGGTCAGGTTGAGGTGACTGAGCATTGGAAAGGACTGCTGACAGAGAGGGAAGGTTCTAGAACAGGGAAAGACAGGTGAGAAGGAAGAGACAAGACCAGCACCAGAGCATTGCTCCTGGCCACCTCCGCTCGTGGGCCATCCGTCACGTGGAAGGCAGTGTATTCAGCGGAGGCTCCAGAAGGTAATTTGCTGTTGGGCTCAAGGAACCCTGTGAAGATCAAGGTCAGGCCAGGACTGGTTCTTGAGGTGTGGACAGAAGCACCTCCCATGGCTCCGTGGATCAGCCAGTGTCTCCCTCTGCTAAGTTACCAGGGGTGCTAGGGGGCAGGGTCTAGCCTGCACAATGGAGTCAGGAGAGACCCCCAGGGGTCAGGGCAGAGGCCTCGCTTGCTGGGGCTCATGGGGGATGCATCACTGCCCTTTGCAGGCCCAGCAGGAGACGGAGCTGCCATACTGGCCTGGCTCAATCAGGTCGACAGGCTGGGGGCGCCACAGCACCAGGCAGCGGCAGCCTGCAACAGCCACCTCCTCACCCTGTCAGACACACCGAGTGCCTTCTGAATGTCATTTCTATTTTGATATCCTAACAATCCTGGGATAGAGGTTCTTTTTAATCCTCATTTTACAGGTAAGGAAGCTGAGGCCCAGAGGGGTGAAGTTGCTTGTCCAAGACCGCAAAGGCCTAGAAGCCAGGCTGGTGTGACCCAAGCTCAAACTGGGAGGAGGACATACAGTCAGCCCCCTCCCACCTTCCTGCCTCAACTGCCCAAATCTGTCCCTCCCTGGGCAGCAGCAGAGGGCAGCCCCAGTCACTGAGAGCTGGTTGGAACACAAATAAAAAGAAACTGTCACAGTGACAACAATGAAGCCCTTTTACAATGTGCCCACATGGCAGAGCGCTCAGCAGGCGTGAACCTGCCCAGGTGTCACAACCACCTTGCAAGGTGATTGCCAGCATTACCTCCACTTTGTGGACAAGGCCACTGAGGATCAGAGAGGGAGTGACAAAGCCAGGAAATAGCACAGCTCGGGTTGACTTCAAAGCCAGGCCCTGAATCACTAGGGGACACTGTGTTCTCCAAATATGTGAGCAGAACTGATGCTCCACCTGTGTCTGGTGGCACCAAATAGCCCAGCAGCCTGTGCACCCCTCCAGGCATGCCAGCCTGAGCCTGGGCAGTAGGCCTGATGAGAAGGGCCCAGGTAACCTGGAGAAGATCCTGGGGTTTGCTCTGTCTATCCTGTTCATGGTCCCAACTTGGGGTTCTGATTTTGCCTCTCCTGGGGCTTTTGGGTCCCAGGCTCTTCCAGGGAGCCCAGCCCAGAGGTGACCCCCAGGTCATGTGTGATCAGGCCTGGGAAGGCTGGTTGGGGTGGGCTGTGGGTAGGGAGAGCTGAGCCTGCCAACCTACAGCGGAACTGCAGTCTTTGTCTCCACAGTCAAGGCCGATGCCGGCAGTCACATCTGGGCTATTAACAGGTTTGTCCCACTTGACATGAGGTGCCTACAATACCTGCAAGATCTTCTTTGGAAGAGACTAATCTTGGAGAGCTGTTTCCTGGTTCAATTCTGAGCGACAGTCTGAAAATGAAGATTATCACAAGGTCAGATGGGCTTGGTGTCTCAGAGGGGGACTGAGAATGTGCATGTTTGTAGCTGGGAGACCAAATTGCTATTAAGGACGATTACGGTCATGGAACCCAGAATACGTCGAGGTCCGCTCCAGACCCAAGCCACTTCCTTCTGAGTCACCAGGGGATTTCCATGACCAAGAAATAAGGGTTAAGGTAACACAGTAAAAAGACTAAGCATGGCCAGTCATTCGCTGGGCACCAATGTGCTCATTCTCATTACAACTGTATGATTTATCCTTGTCTTACAGGGGAGGAAACTAAGGAGTAGTGAGCTTAAGTAGCCCTAAAATTCACGGGGGCATAAAGTGGGGGAGCAGGGGATCGAACCCCAGAGAGCCTGAGCCCAAAACTGGGTTTTTAATCATCACGTGGCACTCCCTTTCAGATACCCCCAGCGAGGCAGGACATAACAGACACATTATGAAGACTGGCACCTCAATTTTATTATTTTTTAAAAGGTTCATTTAAGAACTTCTGGGTGAAAATGAGAGAGTGAAGCCAGATGCTAGTCTCCCTCTCCCAACAAAACCAACGAACAGTTGTGAAAGCTTAGGAGTAAACAAACTCACCAGCTGCTACTCAATATGGGAAGGGGCATGAACTGAAGCCTTGAACTTCAGACCAAGAGTTGTGCATGCACGGCTGCTGTCCTGCCCTCTGAGGGGGCATTCTTACCCAGCTGTCTTCTGAGGGGCTCCAGATGCTGGTCAGAAATGGGTGAGAAGGGTGGATAGCATGGCAGATACTCTGATGGAAATGAAGCCTCCATTGGGGGGTGCTTTCACACTTGAGGATATCCCTTTCTGGAATGGGATACAGCCCCAACAGGGTGGAGGACATCCTGATGGATACAGGTCTTTTAATAGAGCCCTCATATCTAACAGACTGTTCGCTCCCTCCCTGCATGGAGCCTGAGCTCTGTGTTCCCTTAGGCAACAGAAGAGGGAAAGACAAGGAATGCAGGGACCTCACAGCACAGCAGGACCTCACATACACAAGAGCAGGGTCAGGTGTCGCTTCCATCTACCACAGCCATGGAATAAATATCTAGACGGTGCCTCTCAAATGAGAGCAAGATGAAAAGGAATGGTGCGGCCACCTAGCAAACATCCTCTCACGGAAAATGGAGAGAGGAAGGAAGGGAGCCCATTGTGCAGCCCAGGGGGCAGCACCCAGCAGCACAAGGAACTCCACCCACCCACCCCCACCACCCCACCCCAAGTACTTTGAGCAGAACAACTCATGTAGAACACAGGTTGACAAAAACAAAACCTAAAAAATGTGGTGATAACACAAGGAGCAAGATGAAAAGGGAGATTAAAGACCTAGGGGAACAAATAGAGGACTGAATGAATATCTAAGTAGAAACAGATCATCTGAGTGACTGTAGATGATAAAGATGGAGGTTATGGCCACTAGAAAGAAGCTAATGGATATGGAAAGCAGCGAAAGTCCAAAATATGAATTCCTGGAATTCCTGAAAATGAAAAGCCAAAAAATATCCCAGCAGAAGGAGTCAGAGATAGAAACCCAAAGAATTCTTCTGAAATGAACAAAGCACACCGCGTTCCAGGGAAATTTGGTAAGTATGGAACCTTCCACTCGAAGGCATTCCCCTCATTACGCTTTGGAACTTCAAGGAATGCTTCACCCACCAGGTAAAGAAAACACAACACTTATAAGAGGGAGAAACTGGACGGGCCTGTGGCTTCTCTACAGCAACATGCAAGGCAAGAGGGTCTGCACATCCCAAGGGAGAGAAGCAAAGGAGTGCTCAGTGCTCATGGAAGAAATCAGAGCACGCAGGACTCATGAAAACCTACTTCAGGATGAAATCTAGCTAGATAAGGGGCTGATTTAAAATAAAGACTCCAGGAATGAAGACGTGTGGAGAAACAAGAGGTGGGAAGAATTGTATCTGTTGAAAAACACTAAACAGCAGAAATAGGATTCCTGAACATGATGTGTATGTTATAAACTAGGACTATGTCATGATAACATAACTAACAAAGAACTGGAACATGGTGAAGTGGAGGTGAAGGATGGGGAAGAGGGTCAACGGTCTCATCTTTCATAACCACAGTGAACTGACCCTGTTCACAATGGAAATCTAGTTAAAACAGAACTTATGGACTCAATCTTCTTAATGTTTTCCTGACCACTTTCATTAATCTTACAGGCTCTTTTAGAAAATAATATCTCTTATGGTGGCAAAATATTTATTTGAAGAACAGCGATTCCTTATGTTTTACTTCAGCTCCTTTTTTTCTGATTAAAATAAAATTAAAGTTAGTATTTTAATTAAAAATAGCAAATGTAGCGTGATCCAATTTTAATAAATTCTATCCTTGCACCTATCCACCTACTATCCTTCTCTATGTATATACATCTATGTACTTTCTATGTGTAGAAACATGTCCAAAGTTATGTTCACTTAATGCTAATGGTCATATTTTCTAGGTGGTGGGAATTTGAGTAATTTTTCTTAAAGAAAATAGAGCAGACTAAAGGCTGAGAAAAACAAAGCGCTGGGTGGGTCCTAAAGCAGATGGGGGCAGGCTGTTAGAGATGCAGTGCTGTCAAGGGAGTAGCTGACCGTCTGTGCCTGGTGGGAGGGTGGGGAGAGGGAGGGGAGAGTCTCTAGCTGGGCTGTGGGGTGGGGGCTCCTCCAGCAGAATCAGAAGCCCTGACAGTCTGTGCCCCTCAGAGCCAGGAAAGGGATCCATGTCTTGGGAAGGGAATCCCTCAATGGTCTGGGCCTGGGGGCAAGAATGCCGGCTTCATCCCTGGTCTGTCCACTCGGACCACAACAAAGGGCCTTTGTAAGGTCCAAGCTAACTGTTGTTTAGCATCTATGTCCTTCAGGAGGAAACGAGTAGTTACCCTCAATCTGCAGCTTGTCTGAGGATGATCTCATGGTCAGAAGTATTTACAGACCATTTTTCTCCTTAAGGGATATTAGTGTTAATGAGAAACTACTGTCTCTTTAATTGCACTACTGGCACATGAATGGAAAATACTATCCCAGAACCTAAGTGGGGATAGTTTCACTGTCTGGGGTAGCTTTTTTAGGAACAGCAAATGCTTAGAAAGTAAAATGAGCTCAGTTTGTGGCAAACATAATTTCAATGATAATCTCTGGCACTCATCTATTATTATTATGTAACAGATCAAAATTTCATATTATATTTTAACGAAATATTATACAATAACAACTGAAGACATTATGTGTATATTCCCCAACTTGCAACCAGTCATTAGAATCACCTAGGGGGCTCTGAAAACTACAAATTTCCAGGCCCCACGCTAGATGTCTGGATGGTCAGAAGGCCTCCCAGGTGACTGGTCCACAGCCAGCCCGAGAACCATGACTGCAGAGCTGGCAGATGTGGGGCTGCTTGGACAGCCCTTCCTAGGGTCCTGGTGAGTGAATCACAGGTACCCTGGGGGGTGTCTCTAGGGGCCACAGTTCTCTACAGTGTTCAGTGACTTAGAGGATGACCAAGTAATCAAGCTCATCAAATTTCAGATGCAAAACTGAAAGAGATAAAAATATATACATTGGGTAACAGGATTCAAAGGAGTTGTGGTACAGGTACACCAGAAGCAACCAATAAGAAGAGATTTAAAGGAATACATGTGAAGTTGACATTTAGGGGGTAAATGATCGATTACAAGAGGGCTGAGACTTGCCTTGATATTATTAATAAGTCATAGAAAAAAGTTCTGAGGCTCTTGGTTGACCTCTAGATCAAAATGAGCCAAGAGGATGTCCAATCAATACGGCAGACCGAGTGGATGTGAAAAATCCTCCTCCTAAATGCATAAAAATGCTGGATAAATTCCCAGGTGCCACAAATGAAGGCAGAACTGAAAGCCAGAGCAGGGTGAGTGGGAGGTGAGGCCAAAGGGCCTGCAGGGGCCTCTGTGGGAACTGGGTCTACTCCATTAGGGCCACATGGACTGGAGATGGGGCCAGTCAGTGAGCATCCTGCAGAAAGCTGGGGACCACAGGGAGCTATCTCGTCCCTGAAACAGGCTCTTAGAGAAAACTCTTGCTTGCCAGCCTGGAGATACGGATAGAAAGTTGCCCTTCCATACAGCACTGAGTCACCAGGGAGAATCCGGAGCACCAAGCCTACACCATGCACAACAGTGGAGTCCAAGTGCACATCACACATGCAGTCTGGGAGAGCCACGCTGAGGCCATACAACACTGTCCTCGGGACCACGGAGCCCGCAGGCCTGGGGCAGAGGCAGGAAGGAAGAGATGCTCAGGCGGCAGCACTGCGGGTTCTGTGGGGTAAGAGGTCACATATGTGCATGGGCTCGTGTGTGGAGTGGGCTGGGGCACACGGGTACTGCTGCAGTGACCGTCTATAATGTAAGCCCTGCAGGTGGCAACTCACTGCTCCCAACGAGGGCCAGGCGACAGTGGGTACTCACTTGTAGTTGTCGTCTTCCACAAATTTCTGGAGCTCTTCGATGTAGCGTACGGACTTCAGGTACTTTTGCACATGGGGCAGGGTTATGAGGTGATCTGCAAATGGGGGACAAAATCCAGAGGCTTCAGTATCTCTCTCTCCCCAAATGAGAGGTGTACAAACCACTGAGTTGGGCAGTAGATGCTCCTTGGGTATTGGGACATGCATTCAGTCTTTCAACAGTTGCTGCTGGTCCTTTGGGCCAGGCCCTGGGCTGGGCATTGGGCACAGAAAGGTCATCAGGTCTGGGCTCTGCCCTTGAGGAGTGACCCCTAGATGGCTGGGCCACAGACATCACACCTCAAAGCCACCAGTTCTTTTGCTGGGGGAATGATGAATCTTTGGGGACAGTTGGCCTCCTGAACAGCCTAGAGCCAGGTCTGTGCCCAGAAACAGGCTTCCACTGGGCTAACTGAGCAAGTCTCCAATGCCTGCCCACCACTGTGTGACAAAGACATGAGAATGGATGACAAACCCCATACAGCACAGATCTGGGCACAGCTGGAGAGTCTGACCCATGGGCTAGAGCTGCTGCATCCTGGGAAGACTAGACACGCGAGCACCTGTTCTGTGGGCTGGCTTGCACTTGTGTCCTGGCGGTCTGCTTGCACTTGTGTCTTGTGGGTTTGTGCACACCTGTGTCCTGTGGGTTTGCTCACACCTGTCCTGTGGGTTTGCTCACACTCCATGTCTTATGGGTTTCCTCACACCTGTGTCCTGTGGGTTTGCTCACACCTGTGTCCTGTGGGTTTGCTTATACTCATGTCCTGTGGGTTTGTTCATACTCGTGTCCTGTGGGTTTGCTTACATCCTGTGTCTTGTAGATTTGCTCACACTCCAATCCTATGGGTTTGATTACACCTGTGTTCTGTGGGTCTGCTCACCCTGTGTCCTGTATGTAGGGTTGCTTTCTTTCTTTTCCTCCCCCTTTGCTGCTTTCAGACTTTTACTCTGCCATCCTTTGATGAAAATCCTGCTCCACTGAGGTACATTCCTGCAATTCTCTCATGCACTCTCCTCTTCATTGCTGATGTCTCCCAACTGGCCCTGATCATTCATGCCAGTTCCTAGAAGACCTAGGCACCTGGTCTCACAGTTGAGTTCCACACAACAACATTACCATCATCTTGGGTGAAATCAATGCCCACGTGGACAGCCCATCCAGTTTTCTGAGTTCTCAGTTTCCTGACCTCATCTCCATCCATCTCAGTCACCCACCGTCATGGTCACACTTTGGACCTGGTCATGCATGGCAGAGCCTGGCTAGTTGTCTACCATGTCATTTTCCTTTTCTCCCTCAACCCACAGATAGAGTACATATCCCAGCCTTCCTCAACAGAAGTGATGAGCACCACATGCAGGTCTGGCCCATAAAACCCACTCATAAGTGATTCTCTCCCTTCCTGTATCTGCCAGCTGGATATAGAGTTCAGTGGAGGACTCTAAGGCTAGGGGACATGGCAGAGCCACAAGACTGACGAGCCTGGGTCCCTGAATCTGCTTGGAGGAGCACTGCCCAGTTGCTGCCCATAGAGCTCTCATGAATGAATGGCTTGGGAGCCAGAACTGGGTTCTGCTGCTCACTAGATGTGTGATCTTAGACAAGCGGCTAGCCTAATTCCAGCCACAGTCTCCTCATCTATAATACAAAGATGGCAACATCTAGTTTGCACAGTCTTAGAAGGTCAATGTGTGTAAAAGATCTAGCACATGTTTTAATATCTAGCACACAATATTACAATGAAGAATGATGTGGGGACTACCTGGTTTCTAGAGCTTTCTCACTGATAATGTGCCAGACCCAAATTTCAATGACGTAAAATTCCAATAATCAGGGGTACTAACCATAGCTACAGGAAACTTGTAAATCAGCGATTATTCGAAGAATATTGTTCATCTGATTGGATCTTTGTTCATTTTCCATGATGCTGCCTGAGGCAGGATATGCAGAATCAATGTAGATTAAATCCAAAAGATAGATCCCTAAAAGTAAAGAAGATATTTAATGATGGAGGCATTTGCCATTAATCACTCAAGACAACACAGAACAGAACTGCTCTGCTAGAAGGTATAAAGGGTGACTTATGGAAAACCAAGATACTACTGGGACTTCAGGACCAATCCTGACTACTCATTTTTTACATAGATTACTCAACTGTAAATTAAACATTTGAGCAACAACCAAAATGAAAGCTGGCAAGATTTCAGCATTTCTGGTTCATGTACTCTCTAGCAATAAGGGATTTTTCCCTGAAATCCAACTGGAAAATAACTGGACATAAAAGGAATGAGTGAATTCTTATGTTTTTCACCAACCGATGAAGTTTAATAGGTCTAAGGTGACACATCCAACAGAATACCATTTGGATTGAATTCAGTTTCTTGTTTATTCACTTAGCTATGTGTCTATTTACCTGTACACACACACACACACACAAAACCATTAATTAAATAAGGGACAAAAAGGAAATAAAAAAAGCAACAGTCCTTGGAGTAGAAAAACTAAGGCTAGACAGAGAACTCTCCTGAGGGTGCTTAAGAAGAAAATAAGATGTGATATAAAAATATTGCTATGACAGGCCAGTGTTGAGTTTCCACATGGCCTCATGGCATCACCCCAGGGGGACTTCAAGACAGGCCACCTGGGTGGGGACTGGCTGTGCATGTTCTTCCAGCAGCCCTCCATGAGTATTGCCACTGTACCCATCATATTGGCGGGGCTGAGCAGGAGACATGATGTAAAGCAGAATTCAAGGCAGAAACAAAGCAAAGAGGTGGGATTGATATTAATGAAAAGTAGAAGATCTAATGATTACAAATTGCTATTACCAAAACAACACTGTATCAAAATATACAAAGCAGAAAACTGCCAGAAATGGAAAGTGTAGTCAATAAAGCCATACCATACAGGAAGCCTTTGACCATGTCTCCATGTCTCCTCTAGAATCTGTGTGCATGTGTGTGTACATAAAAAGATCTACATAAATACATATGCAGATACACTATATATGTATGTGTGCATATATGAATATAATATTTGAGTAACAAAATTAACAAGTTTGATGTTATACAAATGAAAATGTAATTCACTTCAAATACCCATGGAATGCTTACAAAAATTGATTACATACTAGACTGTAAAGAAAAGTTCAGTAAGTTTCAAAAAGTAAGTATATTATTCACATTCTTTGACTTTACATTACATCTAGGAGATAACAATAAATATAGAAAGTCTAACTAGTGGAAAACCCACATGCACACCTATACATACTCACAAGCAACTCTCTGGTTAAAGACAAAACAAAAAAAATATCTAAAATAAAAAGTCTATTCAAAGACAATGACAATAAGAACACTACATAATAAAATTTATGGGATCAGATCAAAGTAGTAATCAGAGGTAAATTTATAGTCTTAAAAGTTTACTGTTGAACTACTAAGAATTATTACAAATGAAATTAACCAGGTACTTAATATGAAAGTTGTGAATTTTTTGAATGGATGGATGAGCACTGCACTGACTTATGCATTTGTTGTTATTTATCTTCCAGCAACCTATTTTCTAGAGGAGGAAAAGGAAATGCAGAGGGGATGTGTCACAAGCCTGAGGTCACACAGCTGGCAAATGATGAAGATGGGAGTCAACCTCAGCCTCAAGACTGCCTCCCCAGAGACCTTGCTCCTGCCATCACAGTAAACTGCTGCCTTTGGAGACCATGAGTCACTCATCTGCTTTTAAAATAGCTATGCATTGTTATAGGAAACTGTTAAATCACAGAAACATATGCTGGTACTTCTCAGAGGAGCCATTTCTACTTCCGTTCTTTTGAGTGGCATCATATTTCCAAAATTTTAATACTTAGAAATAATTTTCCCTGTATAGAAGTTCCGAGGTGGGTAGGCTGAAATCCACAGAATTATTTTCTCTTGACCTTGTTTTTCCTCTCTCTTAAAAATGTAACTCATTTACCTCCCCGAGGATTCAGCAATGGCAATGCTGAAAATCCCATTACTGCTTCAACCACAATAGAAAGTATCCTCTAGTGTGGAGCATGAGCTGACAGGATAAGGGACTTGAGGCTGCTTTGTTACAGATGCAAACTTGGTGCAGACTTGAACCCAGCTGCTTCTGAGTGGCTGTGTGAACGCTCAGCCCAGGAAGAAAGACACTGAGGGGCAGAACAGGGAAAAGGAGAGATCTAATGCTTCCTGAGGACTTACTATAAGGTGGAAACTTACCCTCGTCACTTCATGTGATCCTCCCATCAGCTCCATGAGGGTAAAAGAGAAAACTAAAGCTTGAAGAGATTAAGAAACCTTCCTGGGACCTCACAAAAAGTGTGCTGTGCTTGAACCCAAGTCTGTGTGGCTCGAGTGCCTATGTTTCCACTGCTCACTGGCCATCAGAAACACACAGGGAGTCGCCTTTTCTCAAATAATACCCGGGCATGGAAGCCTTGCTCTAGTCTGCCCTGTGAGGACTGGGGCTGGCCCCTCTGCTTCCTCTCAGGTCCCTGGCTCTGCAAATAGAGGCCAGGAGAACTTGCCTTCGAAGGGGCCAGCACACCGTGTCCAGCCCCCAGCCCCTGCTTGCTTGCACCCTGGGGACACGGGGAGCCCACTACTTCATAAGAGCAAATTCCACTGTCAAGAGCGTTCATCACCTGCCTCCACAAAATTGCAGACTCCAACACTGGGCTGCTCCCCAGCACTGGAGAGAATAGACTAAGGCCACAACATGCTGAGGATTGAGGGGACCTCCAGAGGAGGCCTCCTAGCCCCGGGGACCTGGGGAGACCCTGGTCTTCAGCAAGGCCTGGACAGAACCTCCATACAAATAGCCTTTCCCTTCCACAACAAAAACTCCAAAAGCAGCAAATCTTCCACAGTTAATACTACACAAGTCCAGGGGAATCTCTTCAGTATTATTAGCCCATCCATCACTGGAAATATTTAAAAGCCTAAACCATCATGAAACCGTAAAAACAGCCACCTCCCACTTGTGCCGTGCCAGGGCTGTGCTGAGCCCTACCACATAGTCAGCTCCCCACCGCTGCAATCATACTCGTGAACTTATTTGTATATCTCCTGCATCTAGTGTCTGATTTCCCGTCAGACCTGAAGCTCCTCCCAGTAGGAAGTGTGTCTTGCTCCATGAGCTCAGTCCCCAGTGACTGGAACAGAACACACAGGAGATGCTGGGTGAATCTTAGTTGAAATGAGAAAAGCATGAATGAAGGCCCGTTTTGTTTAATCCATACAATAACTTTACAATGTATATGATTACCCTCATTTCGAAGCTGCAGAGCTTTGCCCAGATTGCTGACTCAACAACACGGCTATTGTCAGGGAGGCTTCATCTCTAGTTTCCTGAAGCTGAGAGTGTTATAGCTTATCTGAGGCTACATAGCTCGGAAGTGACAGGCAGGATTCGAACACAGGTCTGTCCAGGCTGCTATATTGTTAGTCCTTCTTTTACCCAGCCAGTCCTCTGGTGCCTGGCAGCTGGGGAAGCAAGCTGAACCCAGAGGCTCTCCCTGCTTGCTTTCTCCTTTGGGACCAACACTCTCCAAGAGGACTCACGGCTATACTGTGGCTACCTCAGCCTGCCACACTTTCCTCCTTCGCCCACAGCCTCGCTGGCAACTATCATGACATACCTGTCCAAGTCCCATCCTTGGTGGGCCCACCCATGCCTGGAGGCCCTGCCAACTCTGCCACGTGACAGGGAGCTGTGGTGTGAGTGGGAGAGTGTGGGGCCTTGAGTCAGGAGACTTGGAACCCTGGCTCTACCACTTAGCAGCTGGGTGGCCACAGAAAAGCCTTTTCACCTCCCTGGGCCTCAGTTTCCCCGACTGTGACTGGGGGTAATAATGGTGGTTGTGAGGAGTCTCCCACTGAGATGCCCAAGAAGCTAAGCTGGCTAAAGCCTGGCTCCATGGTGAGCCCAAGGGAGGATGCACTGGCTGGGTTTGCCATAACCATGGATGGTGCCCAGATGCTGACCACCCACCTTAGTTGGGCCAGTGCTGGGAGCTTCCATCTGGGTTGGGATAGCACAGCTGGGACATCTCAATTCCTTTCCTATTTATAAAGAGTTACCACAGCAGATGACACTGTGTTATTGTCCTTGTTAGGAAGGACAATAATTGGACCAGCCGCTGGTCCTGGCTGCTATGGGGCTGAGCAGTGCCAGGGGCTGGGGCTAGACTAGGAGTGTGGAGGCACTGAAGGAAACTGTCGTAACAGTAACAGCCCCTCTCTGTGACAGGAAAGCCTGGCCTTGCTTGTATCACAACATCTAGGCACTCTCATTTCCCCATTTCACAGATTTGGAAAAGGGAGCTTAGACAGAGGAAAAGTGACTTGTCCAAGATCACACAGCTTACACGTGAGGGAGTCAGGATTTGAATTCAGGTGTGTCTGACTCCAAATGTTTGGGGCGGAGAACAATGTTGAGCGCTGGGGGCTGGGAGTCACTGGTTGGCACAGGGACAAGGGTCCCAGCCACGGAGCTGGGGCAGGGGTATGAGGACCCCTGCTGTGGCCTGCCTTCCCCCAGTGATGCTGCTGGCAGCCAGCATCTGTCCTGTGGCTTCCCCGCATGTAGGTTGGACCTCCTCTGAGATGCACAGCTACCCAGAATATGAGTCTGCTCTCCTCCCTCCTGCCATGTCCCCCGTCCCGCCCCCCCCCCGCCCCCCCGAGTCTGGTGTCACCGCTTTGGCTGCAACAGAAATGCCAACCAGACTGCCATGGTGGGGCTGGGAGTGAGCCGTCCCCAGCTCACTTTGCTACAGATGCCCTCCACAGCTGGGCTGGTCCTAACTCCAGGGGCATGTGGCCAAACCCTCTTCCTGACAGTGAATCCAGGCCCCCCACCAGGGTTTGTCCACAAGACGCCCTGGTCCCGGGGAGGGAGTGCCATGCTGACAAAGGAGGTGCTCTCCTGAACAGACTCCTTCTCTCACGCTGAAGGACACCATGCTCCATGGAGAGGAGCCCGCCTGAAGCCGGTCGCTCTCAAGCTCCCAGAGCCAAAGCCCACGGCTGGCACCCGAGTTCCACCACAAGCCCAGAAACTCACTGCTCTCTTGTCTCTCCCATCGCCACCCGTCTCACTTCCATCCCCAGTCTGGTTTTGGTTTTTCTCACACAGCTATCTATGTAATAAGGAAAATTGTGCCTTGTTGAGGGGAAAAAGCCCTCCACAGCATTAAAATAGGCCACATTTCCATATTATTCTTCCCATTCTCTCCCTCTCTTTTTGAAAGTTTGAGATGAAAGGCTTTTTTTCCATGTTGTCCTGCTCTGCCTTGAAACGATCACTTTCAAATTTCAGAAACCAGGAGTCCTGGCACCCAGAACTATACTTGTGTGGTTTGATCACATAAACTGTCCTGATAAATTCCAAATGAAATAACAGAGCAGAAGCTCATTAGGGTTGTTTTTTTTTTTAAAGAACACGAAAGGCAATTTCTCTAACTGCAGGAGGTTTCAGCATGTGGCTCAGTCCCCTGTTAAGATACAGAAGGCTGAGAGTATTAATGAATGCCTGCTAATTAATATCAATCATGCAAAACACAGACTGCAGAAAAAGCCCTCATTTAAAGAATATTCCTTATATGAAATGTGCTGGAAGCTATGGCCACTGAGACAAATGCTTCCTGGGTCTGCAGGAAGGGAGCAGGCTTAGGCAGTCACATGGCAAATGGTCAGAGGCCATGTGTCTTGGAAGAGCACATGGCCTTGTTTATGTCACAGTGTGGAGGCTCATGAATCACAAAAGCACGTGGGCAAAGTCCCACAGCCTGCCCAGAATCTGGGGTCCAGGGGAGTCCCCAAGGTGAAATGAGGGTACAATCATAGCTCCCCTCATGCCATGGGGATTACCTGGTAATCTCCAGGTGCAATGGCGTAACCTACTGTTTGCAAATCTTCTCCTAGAGCTATGGGACTATATAGCACATGCTGGAATCCAGATCATCAATAAGAAGGGGCATGAGAAGACGGCATTCATTTTCTAATTATTATTTGGCTTGTTTTGTGCTGGACACTGTGCTAAGTAAATTACATGTATTATCTCATTTAATCTTTCAACGATTCTATTGGCAGTAAAGAAGAAATTGGTACTTTTGTCTGCCTTACATCCAGACCTAATTGTTTTGGAAATAGTCCATACTTCCCCTTTGGGGGAAATCGTACCTCCCACACTCATAATCCATGTGGTTTTGGTAGGGCTAGAGAAATTCCACTTCCTTCCCTGACCCAGGGGTAAAAATGAATCATTTGGGAAAGAAACAAAACAAAACCAAACCAAACACTGCAATTCAGAGATAAAAGAAGAAAATTAAAATAACAAACTATCTATATAGAAGTTGCAGTCAAAGCCATGTAACTACTCAGATAAAAATCCATAGCCTCAAATGTTTATATTAATAATTAACAAAGATAAAAAAAGAAATGAAATTAGTGTTCATTATATAATTAGAACTACAAAAAGAACAAAACAAAGCAAAATAACAATAGGAGAAAACAATTGAAAATGCGAGGGCTTTCCAGAAAGTACCCAGCCATGTAATATTTCTCATTATATTGAAAATGGCTGGAATTTTTCCCCGATATCCCTTGTATAAAAGCAGAAATAATGACTTAAAAAAGTAAGTAGGTTCTTTGAAAAAGCCAATAGACAATCCTTTGGTATGTATGATGGGAAAAAAAAGAAAGAAAACACAGATGTGTAATGTTAGGGATGAGAGAGAGAATATGATCCCAAATATGGAAGGGGTGTGAAAAGGGTATGTATAGTTCTTATGTCAACATATTTGAGAATCTAAATTTAGAAGGAAATGAGTACTAAGAAAATCTATCTTCCCAAAATTGTCCCAAGGAGAGGCAAAAACCTTCAAATTAGCAATAAAGAGAAATCTATTAACAATATTGAGAAAGATATCATAATTGAAAAGTATAATATCCAAATGGTTTTATGGGATCCATCCATAAAAGTCTTAAAAGAAAAACTGATGTTATTTAAAATGTTTCAGAGAATAAAAACATCAGAAATAGCTGCAGTTCTTTTTATGACTTTAGTATCAGCATTATACCAAAATCTGAAAGAATTGGTATAAAAAAGAGACTGATTCATTAATAAATAAAGAACCATGGGTTCAAAAAAAAACATTAGTAAATAAAACTCCAGTGTTTTAAAATAATATAAGCAAATTGAATTATCAATTCATCAAAGATTAATAAAGCAAATAGGTTTATTATAGGAGTACAATGATATTCTGACAAATGATTTTGAGAGATGCTGAGAAGTCATTGATAACTTGAATATCCATTCCTGATAAAGGACTGAACTTGAAACAGACTTCCTTAATGTGATAAAGAATGCATGTTAGAAAAATTAAAACAATGTTCTTAATATGAAATCCTATTATTAGGAACAAGTCAAGAACACCTGCCATACTGCTATCATTTAATACTATTCTGACCACACAAGCCAATGAGACAAAACAAAGAAATGCACTATAAATATTAAAGATATATAATGTTGCCACAATTTTTAAGCAATATAATTAGTTCTTATGTTATATAAGTAGATAATCTAGGATAACCAACTGAAAAACTATCAGTACTAAATAACAGAGTGAAGTTCAAAATAAATATACATAAATCAATAGCTTTCATATGTATCAGCAATCATCACCTAGAAAATAGGGGAGAAAGAGGACATGTACAGTAAAAACAAAATATAAAACTCCTGGGAGTAAAAATTAAAAAGAAATGTGTAAGATCTAGATAAATAAAATTTATTTGATAGAAAAATTATATAAAATTTATTAAAGTTAAACATGTGTGTGTGTGTGTGTGTGTATATATATATATATATATATATATATATATACGTATATCCTAGACTTATTAGTTCTTCTTTGAAGAATCTATGATACTGAAATAAAAGCACAATTAACACAAATATGAACCTTTTCTCTATAATTCTCTGTACTTTAGTTATCACAATAAGAACTAAGATAAAAATGAATAAAGTAAACATGTCTTAAGGATATAAAAGAATATATAAATAAATGAGGAAATATTTAATACTCCTAGATAAGAAGACTCAACATTGTAAGGATATCAATTATTGCCTAATTAATATATATATATGAATTTCATATGATCCAAAATTGATTTCAGAGTTTACCGGGAATGAAAATAGGACATTTTTTAAAAGAAAAATGACAAAGGGAGCATTTCCTAATTAATTTGTAAAATTTATATAATTCCAGAATTGACTTCAAAGTTTACCTAGAGGGGAAGCCGGGATGGCTCAGTGGGTTAAGCACTCACTTTGCAGCCCCGGGGACCGAGGATCGAATCCCGACTCCGGCCCGTGTGGACCCACATGCTGAACAGGTGAGTGCCCCCAGTTCAGTTCTCACCGGGGTGAAGACCCCAGCCCAGTTCCTGCCCGGTGCAGCCCCGCTCCCACCTGTGGAATGAAACTATGTGGAAAAACCAATGATGTACAACTATGGAGACTGTTCTGGGCCCTCCCCCTTCTTCTCTGTCTCTATCTCTGTATCTCTCTGTCAAAACCAATAAAAATAAATCTTAAAAAAAAAAAAAAAGTTTACCTAGAGGAGTAAATACATGAAAACAGAACATTTTTGAAAAGAATGAAGAAGACGACTTGCTATAAAAGGTCCTATGAAGCCACAGTCATTAAGCCATGTGCCATCACTAAAGAATTAAACAAAGCAACAGCACAGAGTGGGGAACCCTGCATGTGAACAGAAAAATTTAGTGAAAGGCAGAGGGGCATTTTAAATCAATAGGGAAAGGATGAGTCCTTCAATAAATGGTACTGGGGAAGAATGAGTCCTTCAATAAATGGTACTGGGAAAGCTGGGATGGCTCAGTGGGTTGGGTGCTCACTTTGAAGCCACGGGGACCAAGGATCGAATCCTGGTCCCAGCCCATGTGGAGCCACATGCTGAACTGGGGTGTGCTCCCAGTTCAGTTCTTGCCGGGGCCTATGTGGGAGGCTCCTGGCTCATTTCCTACCCTGTGCAGCCCTGTGCCTACCTGTGGAGTGAGGCTATATGGAAAACTAATGTCAACTGTGGAGACTGCTCTGGACCCTCCCCCTTCTCTCTGTCTCTCTCTGTTTCTCTCTGTCTGTCAAAAATCAATAAAATACCAGTAAATCTTTAAAAAAAATAAATAAATAAAAAAAATAAATGGTGCCGGGATAAATGATTACCTATTTAGGAAAATATGAAGCTGGATGCCTACTTCATTCCTTAAAACAGAATAAATCCCAGATGAATTAGGGATTGAAATCTAAATAGTAGTAAGTTTTAGAATAAAATATAGGAGAATCTTTTTCTAACCTTGGGGTACACAAAGGCTTAAGTGTGACATGAAATGCAAGCCACAAAGAAGACTCAATACCTTGCACAAAGTTGAAACACAAAGGTCAAAAATGGGAAAAATATTTGCAATTTAAAGGCAATCAATAGTTTTAATATATAAAGATCTCTGATAACATGAGCAAATAATGTGAGAGAAGATGATGAATAAAGACATGAAAGACGCTCAAGCCTCACTAATAATCAAGGAAGTACAAATTAAAACAAGTTTATTTATTTTTTGCTTTTTTTGCCATTTATACTGATATAGGTCAAAAAGGTTGATAATGCTTGGTGTTGACAAGAGTGCATGGAAATAGTCACTCTTATACAAGGCTGACTATAGTATAAAGTGATAAAAACTTCTGGGAGGAGAATTTGGCAGTATCTATCAAAAATTTCAAATACGCATCTTTCAGGAGCCAGCAATTCCATTTCTAGAAATTTATTTGATAGCAATACTCCTACAAACTGGCAAAAATAAATAAGGATGGTCCATTGCACCACTGTTTGTAATTTATCATTGAAAAATTGCATGGTTTAGATTAACCATGAAATTAACCATGAAAAATTGCATGGTTTAGATAAATGATTTTTTATCCAAGCAGAGGAACACGATGCAGCTATTAAAAGGGTAAAATAGGTTTCTAAGAACCGACATGAAAAGATACCCATGATGTGTTTTTAAGTGAAAAAAATCAGGTATAATTTTGAGACAGAAAGAAAATGAAAATATGTTGGAATGCTGGGATGGCTCAGTGGGTTAATTGCTCGCTTTGCAGCCCTGGGATGCAAGGATCGAATCCCGGCCCTGGCCTGTGCAGACCCATATGCTGAACTAGGGTACTAGGGTATGGCCCCCAGTTCAGTTCTTACTGGGGTGAGCTTCCTATGTGGGAGGCGCCCACCCAGTTCCTGCCCTGTGCGACCCCAATCCACCTGTGCGGAATGAAACTATGTTGAAGGCTTATGACATACAACTATGGAGACTGCTCTGGGCCCTCTCCCTCTCTGTCTCTTTCTGTCTCTGTCTCTCTGTCAAAAACAATAAAATAAATCTTTTTAAAAAAAAGAAAAGAAAATATGTTGCCTACTCTGTTAATGGTAGCACTTTTAGGGTGGAATTTTAGGATTACTTTCTGCTTCATACAATTTTATATTTTTTTAGCCTTCAGCTATGTTATGGATTACTTTTAGAAATGAAAACGAGCGAGACCCTCCTTCTCTCCCTCTCTCCATCCCACCGAAAAAGCAAACAATTTTTAGGCAGGGGAAAGGGCAGTGATATTTTATGCAAATGATCTGCCAAATACTCAGTCCCTGTTGAAGACCTGGTCTTTAGGTTTTCATGACTGCCTTCTATTTTCCAGGCCATTGTTGGCACTTCATTATCTCCTGACTCCTCTCCCTGCCTTTGGTCTCCACCTCCAATCCATCCTGCACCCTGTGATCTTTCTAAAACCCAATCAGACTGTGCCCTTCCCCAACTTAAAACTACCCAACAACTTTACATGCCCTGTGGGCAAGTGTCCCTGGCCTTCTGGGATCTGCCCCACGTCAGCATGTCCGGCCTCTTTTTCTACTCTCTTCTCACAAGGTGCTCTGGCCACATGGGCCCCTTCTAGTACCTCTGCTTTGTGCTTCCACAGAGGAGCTTCCTCCCCTTGCCCACTTGACCTCCTTCTTTTCCAGCTGTTAGCTGGCTCCTCCTGGGTGCTCTGAGCAGAGTACCCTTTCCTTGATGCGTGTTTATCACACATTCCCTGAAGGCAAGAGCTGTGTCTCAGCCATCTCTGCGATCTCAAGGGCCTAGCACTGAGCCTAGCACAGAGGAGGGGCTCAGAAAACATTTGGGGGGACAACTGGATGTGGAATCTTGCACACACCTGACTCTTCAATCTGACATCTGAAACTCCACTGCTCAGTGGACAAAGGCGGCCGCAGTTGCCAGGCACCTCACTCCACAGCCCCTCGTAGGGTCAGCCCTGTGTCCTGCTACCTCCAAGCTAAATACCCAAATTTTTCTGAGTGCTACAAAGGGCTTCCAGAGTAGCTAACGTCATCAAAAGGAAACGCAAGATGATTCCCCCAGTGAAAGTCTCGGAAACCTGCCTCATATTGGGTAGAACCAAGACTGCCCAAGTGCCAAGGAAAACACCCGGAGCTTGTCTTTCCAACCCTGGCTCAGAGATTCGCTACTGTGCACAGAAAGGCTCCCTGGACGTCCGAGGCCACCAGGATCCCAGCCAGAGAGTGAGCTCATGGCCGGCCGCTGCTTCAATCACTGAAGTATTTTCCACTTCCACTAATGCGCTCATGTATCTGTGACCACACTTCACCTAGTCCTTCAGCGTGACAAACAAAAATGGAGGCAAAGGCAAAACTGTCAGATCTCGTCATTACTCAATGGAAACTGTGTAACAAAACACGACATTCTAAACCGCCATCACCAAACCCTGTAATTCTCTGGAAAACAAGCAACAGATTTCAGAGTGTTAGCTAGATCCAAACTGATCTTTGCTTTCTGAAAGCAAATTCTTTCCCGATTTTGCTGAAACAGAACACTGAAAGGCTCCTTGGGCCCCTCTGGAGGAAGAAGGCATCTATCTGACTATAATTGATCTGTGGTTTTCAGATCAGGTGATTTTCTCTCTCACGGCCTTGCTCAATAGAGAAGACAGGATTCGATTCCCCACAGGACTGTCCTAGAAAACCAGCTTTCAGGGACCAGGGGCTCTTCCTGCTTCACAGTGGGGGCCAACTCTGTGTGCTCTGCCCTTCTCCAGGATGCACTGGGTACCAGAGGCACTCAACTCAGCTAGATTCAGCGGGCCCAGGGCCAGAGGGCCTTTTCCAGCCCAACTTCAAGGTTTGGGCCAGCGAGTGGAGTTACTCCCACCCAGCCTGTGAGCCAGTCTCCCCAGGACAGGAGAATGTCAGCCACACCAGCAGGGGGACACTCGCTGGTCTGGGCTTGTGCCTGTTGAGCGGAATGGGGAAGGGTAGAGGAGAGCTGGTGTCATGCTTCAAACCGGGAGGCCCAAAGGTCCACAACACCTACTCTTGTGCTGCCTCTCCTACTAGACTCAATACCCTTGGGAAATGATTCAAGAAACTTGACCCCAGACTCTAGGTTCCTGGTCACCTCCTTGAGACCCAGCCTTCTGCTCTGGTTGGTTCTCCGGCATCAACTTTACTCAGCCCTGGCTCCTCCCTTTTTTCACCCCTCACTGCTATTCCAGCAGGTTTGGGGCCAAAGCCACCCTCATTAGCACCTTCCTGGCTATACCATCAGGCTTTACAGGGAAGAGATTAGTCAAAGTGGCAGGGAAACATGTCTGCTGACCAATCAGACACAGTGGGGAGCATCGAGGAAGGTGACAGGTCCCTGTGGGCAGAAGGAAGCTGCAAGAGCACAGGGTGATATGCTTAGGAACTGACCACTCAGTGATGTCCACCGCCATTGTGAAAGGACATTAGTGCTATTAACACAAACATTCACTGTGGGCCTTCCATCTTCCAGATACATGGAGGGGTCCAGAGGATAACCAGGCAAGCATGGTTCCTGACCCCATGAGGTGTTCAGGCTGGCAGAGGCATTCAAAAGAGGCATCAATTACATAAATAGTTAAGGGCATGAAATTTCTCTTTTTTTTAAATTGCTAAATTTATTGGGGTGACATTGGTTGGTAACAATTACATAGTTTCCAGGTGATGAGAGGCCCCAGAGGATCAGTGGCATTTGAGACAGAAATGGTTAGTCGTGTGTTTAACACTCATCAGGTTCATTAACCTGTTCTCCCTTCCTCAGCTTCAATTAACCTGCCGAGGTCACTCAGCACACACGTGGCAAAGGCAGGATGTGAACCCGGGCTATTTTCTCTATGGACCACACTCTTATCTACTCCTATGAGATATTTACAGCTCAATACATACATAAGAGGAACGACATTAAAACTTAAGATCTGTGTTCAAATCTTGGCATTGTCTCTTATTTGGTCAGTGTGATCCTGTGTGCCTGTTTCTGAAACTTTCTGGAGACTAGAAAGCCCTTCACAGAGCCTCCCCTGACTTATCACTAAAATTTTGGTGGCTAGATAAAAAAGTGAAACCCACCTCATCAACTAAGACTGATGGATAGACGGCCTTACTGATGGAAGCTAGGAAGAAGTGTAATATACAACAGGCAGATGTAGAGGAAAAAACTGAGCAAATGTGGACTTTATCTCTTGAAACAAAGACAATTTTGTCCCCATCAAGGCCTGTCCTCAGACCCACAGACCCAGGGCTACCCAGACTAGAAACCTTGAGTTGGTGACCAGTACACTGCCCAGCAGGAACTGGTCTACGTGAGGGGCCTGCAAAGCTATAACTGGTTCTTTCCTGTCGACTGTCTCACGCCCATGGGCAGAGTGCTACCCCCAGAAAAGAAGTGCAGTGCGTCCACAGGGAAGCCCAAATGCCCTGATAAACCCCAAAGATGACAGATTTCACCTTGTTCAGGGAAACATTCCAAGGAAAGAAAATTCAACAAGGACACATGGAAAAATACCACTAAGTAATGGGGCCTGGACTGTACATAGGAGGGGCTGAGACATGAGGACAACCTATTCCAGGATCTGGAAGAAAGTTTCAAGACAAAGCTGTCTTTTCAATCAGTATAAGATGAGGCTGTAATAGAAGAGACCTGTCAGAGTGAAACTGTAAGAAGACAGCAAGAGAGAGATGCATGAGGTAAGAAAAGATGAAAAGAAAGGAAAAACAGGGCAGAAATTAAAAAAAAATAACATCAGAGGCAGCAAGGAGCAAAACAGGTACTTTGGAAACTGGCATTGCTGATGTGGAGGGCCAGCTTAACAGGGTCCCTCAATGCCAAGGAAAAGGGCAAAAGAAGAATATAAGGGGTCAGGGGACCTGAGAACAGTGAGCTGATGCAGGAAAGGACATCTTCCCAAGGCCTGGTTTTCCAAGTTCCAGGAAAGAGATCCACCCCTAAACATATCCTGGATAAACGTTTGAATTAAAAAAAAAAAAAAAAAAAAAATCTCGCAAAGATGCAGGCAAAAAACAAGCAACCCCCCCCCCCCAAAAAAAACCCCATAAAGGTGACCCCACCCCTCAAATGAGTCGTAGGAGCCCCTTTCTCCCTGTTCTAATTGAACCTGACCCTCTACTACACCAACAATGGTGATTATGGCAACTGCTTACCTGTGGGAGGTGGAGCTTCTCAAAGGCAGGAAGGACTGTTTATTCATGAAATGTTAGTGGACATCCAGTCATCTGTCAAAACACTGTCCCCTAGTAATTATGGTAGTTAAGTATAGATAAAGACCCAAAGAGACTCAATACATAATTTTGGGTGCCAGAAAATTTGGTCAATGCACATCTTTTCCATGTAAATTGAAGGGGTTGTTTCACCACTGCAGACCAAGGGCCACAGAAACGCTGGTTTATGGACACACTACTGACAGAGGACACAAGCTCCAGCCACAAGCGCTCGTCAGCAGTCTGCAGACGCCTGCCCAGCGGCTGGGTCGGGAGCATTTGTGGCTGTCAGACCTGCATGGTGCTGGCAGGCTCTGACACAGTCACTGGGAGACTGGTTGTGACAGCACAGGGAGAAGCATGTCTGTCAAGTGCAGAGTGGGGAGTGGATGCTTCCTGCCTTGCCAGCTCCTTGGGCACCGGGCACCCAGTGCAGGAAGGGGCGTGTGCTTGGCCACCGAGGAGCTGCACAAACGGAGCTGACAGCAGTGTGGGTGGGCGTGGTAGGGGGAGGTAGCCTGAGGATCCCGCAAGAAGTTGCGTTTGGAGGTAGAGAAAGCTCATCTCAGCTAAAGTGGAAAGTCTGCCTCAGGGCAATCAATGGTGCAGGCAGAATTATTTGCAAATGGCCTATTTTCCAGGCTTTTCTCTTCAATCAGGGTTTCCTGACAGCAATCTGGCCTGGATCTTACTCTCAGCAGGATAACCTCATGACCCAGAGTCCATGCATGGGGATAGAAGGGGAGGGCTCAGATGAGGCTGTGGGACAAGAGGGCTGCCTTGAGTACAGCATGTGAGTGAAGGCTGGTAATTGAGCCCTTGGTCTGTGAGCTCCTACTATGTGCCAGGCTCGGGGCTAAGAGCTGCCCCTGCATGATCACACAGAGTCCTCATGTCACAGAGGAGGAAAGTGAGGCTCAGAGTTGCTCTGAGGAGCAGAGCTTGGGTTGTACTCTGGGATCTGGGCTCTGACTTGTGGTGTGGCCCCGCTGTGCACTTCCTCACACTGGTCCTGCAGGACAGCACATGGATATACAAAGCCTGTGGAGCTGGGGCAGGGGCACTACCATCTGTGGAGTGACCTTGAGCCACATTGTGTGCTCGGGGCCTTCAACCCACCTTCTCAGTTCATCTACCATCATTAACCCATCATCCAGATGGGGAAACTGAGACTCAGAGAGGTGGGGTGACCTTCCAAAGGTCTTCGAGAAGCCAAGTACTTTGAGAAGCCAAGATCTGAACTGCGACCTGGCTGGCTCCAAACTATGCTCCTCTGGCCTCCCAGCCATGGCGGGGTGAGCTGGAGGGACAGCCTTTCAGTTGTGAATGTCTTCATTTTGTTTCAGTCCTGAGGCTCCTGCCCTTTGAAATCCCTAGTCCAGGCCTTGAGGGCTGAGTCACAGGCTCCGCCCTCAGTGGGGCAGATGTCCTTCCTAGGAGTGGAAGCATTTCTGGGCCAGAACAGGACTTAGCTCCAAGTGGATTACCAAGAGCTCAGGCAGAAAAGTCTGACTTAAGCTCCATCAATCTCACTCCAGTGGCTTGTGGGCCTGACACTATCCACCCCCAGGCTACATGCAGTGGCAGCAGGGAGAGCCCCAGCTATGGGTCACTGCTGGGGGCCCCCTGCTGCACTCAGGGGGAAGCAGTCTCGGAAGGCTGCTTATCTTCTGGCTGAACATAATTTCTCAGACACCAAAGCTGCGAGGACTGTACTGTGTCCTACAGCATGTTCTTTATTTCTAAGGTATGTGTGCTCAAAAGGTACATACCATTTCCAGTTTGTATGATATGAAGGGACATAAGTTGTTGTAGTGACTGACAAGGAATTTAGGGCAGTGACAGGTTATGGGTTTTGCTTCAGCAGTTCTATGGGACTTGGCCAAATTATTTTAATTTCTCTGAGTCTCAGTTTTCATTTTTCCATAATTCCAACCTTGCAAGGCTGCCTTGAGAATCAGAGTTATTGTATGAAAGAAAGCCTTTAACAATCACCTGGAACAATAATAAGACACTAATGACAACTAACATCTATTACCATTTACTATGTGTCAAGCATCATGCTAAGTACTTTTTAGGCATTAATTTATTCATTTCTTCTACAACTATTTGTTGAGATACTCAATGTCAGGGATACTGCATGGAATGAGATCCATAGAGCCCCCACTTCTGAGGGCTCCCCACCTAGCAGAGGGGTCAAACAGTAAACAAGTAACTACTGAATTAAAACTCATAAGAACAACAAAGGAGAAGTATAGTCCTCCATCTGAGTAAATACCACTTATATACCGGTATATTTTATAGGTGAAGAAATTAGGGTCAGAAAGGTTAGGCAATTTGTCTAAGGTCACACACTTGGTAAGAGGCAGTGTGGCACTGCAAATCTCATTAAACAGGAATTATTATGCCTATATTGGCATCAGCAGTTCCAGATCTTCTACAGCGAGCCTCTACTCCTTGTCTCCCAGCTCCTCCTTGGGTCTAAGAGCCACTGCTCAGAGACAAAAAGGCAGCCTGAGAGCAAATGGACTTGCAGACCCTCCCTACACCATTGTGACGTACAGCCCTTGCTGCCTGAGTCAGGAAGTTGGAGAGCTTGGTCCCATGGGGTCACACCCCTGTGAGGAAGGCACCAGCAGAGGAACTCTGTATTTGATAAATGAGTTTTAGGAAAGTACGTAACTGCCAAGTTTTTTAAACCTAAGGGTAGTGGGTGTTCCTAGTAGGTGACAACCCAGTTGGGATGCCTCAGAGAAACCCTGGGTGAGGAGGCAGGTTGTCACCGGGCCTGGCCCATGGGTGTGCCCGTCGCTGGGCTCTGCCATCGACCAGGGCCATGGCCCCCGTTCCTTGTCTGTGAAATGCGGAGGATAAGAGCCCCTCCTTGGAAGGTTGTCCTGGGGCTGCAGTGAGATGGGTCCAAGTGCTCTCCTCAGTGCCAGGCTGTGGCTGTCCCCACGAGACCTGAAGGGTGAGCTGGTCCTACATCCAGCAAAGTAGAATTCAGTATCGAAATGGAACCTCACTGGGATACAAGGTCTGGTCCTTAGCTTTACTTACTGTAATGCTATTTTAATTTCACTCATTTACACATCACCATTGGAGGGGGCAGTGTTGGTTATGGGGCCTGAGGGGTAAGCTTTCAGTCCACACACATAGGCACATGGGGCACAGAGAAGAGAAGGGGGTGACAGGGAAGCAATAAGGTGGAGGGCCCAGGGCTTGCACTGTCAACAGATGATAGAGCAAAGACCCCAGGGTGGGCGTTGGGGAAGTCTGGGCCTGGTCCCTGCCTGTCTCATCCTCCATTATTCTTGAGACACTCTCTCTAGGTGACAGGAGGAGAGGGCAAGGCAGGAGTGGAGTGGCTGGCCTTCAAGTCTACTTCAGACACTCTCCAACCAGGAGTCCTGCCCCTACTCAGAAACCTCTGCCTTGGTAATTAAGAAACGCCTAGAAAGAAGGGGTTGTTTTGGATGGGGACTCCTTCATCTCTGATTTAAATTATACATCATGTGTTAGTGTTCTAACTCTGATGTCTTCTAGAATTCAAATGAGACATAAACATAATCCCAGAAGCACAGAGTCTGCATTCATTACTGGGACCACCTTGAACAAATAAGAGGTGTCACCAAATCTATTTATACTTTAAACATCTTTCCACTGTCTTTCCCTTGAAATCTATTGAGGCAGTTCCCACAAAAACAAGGAAGACGGTCCAGCCCCAACAATCATTCATTCATTTGGGTGTCATGTCTGGGAATAGAGATCAAACATGTCACACATGGGGACGTGGAGAAGCAGTTGAGGGGCCTTTAGCAGAGAAATGGAGTGGACAGGGAGATGTAAATTAATAAGAGCTGCCATTTAAAATCCATTACATCATTAAATTTAAAATAAGACCAACGCTGAAAGCTAGTAAGGCTGTGGTGAAAGGGGAAAACCCATACGTTGCTGGCAGCAGGATAAGTTGGTACAGTCTTTTTGGAGTGCACTAGGGATTCCCAAGCCAGAAAAATACTGGGATCCTTTGACTCAGTAATCCTGCTCCTAGCAACTTATTTTGAGAAAAAAAGTTTAAAAGAAGGGGAAACATTGTACACAGAAAGATTATTTGTTGCAGGGAAACCTATAGTGGTTAAAAACAAAAACAACAAAAACTAAAACATTCTAATGTCAAACACTAGGGAAATAGCTAAGAAAATTAAACTGAAAATGAACTACATGACAAAAATATAGAAATAAAGCTACAGAAACATTACGTGCTGGGCTGGTGGGATTTTATGTGCTTAAAAAAAATTATAGCAGCATTATACATTTTTTGTACATTTTTAAAAAGAATGTATTAATATTAAGATAAAACTTTATTCTAATCATTGATATTAAGCATCAGATTTGTTTCTCACCAAAATAGCAAGAAATACATACATATATATGTGTGTGTATATAGAATTTGTTACATATATGTAAATATAAATAGTCAACAAGCCGCCAAAGGAGAGTAGTTTCCTCCCAAAACCCTGGGAAACCACATGCCCCTCCTCTTCCCGGTTATTTCATTGGCAACCCACCGCAAGGAGCACAGGAAATTCGGGTGAGCCTGCTGTGACTCTGGGGTCTTCCTTACAGTCAGAGGAATGAAGCGTGCCACCCCTCTCCTGAGGGAGTCCCTAGGAACTGCCCACCTCACTGGACCTGCCGGGATGGCACCCTGGTATTCCTACTAACTCCCACTCCTGCTCCCCTCCAGACATGCCAGCCCCTCCCTCGGCCTCCTGCATCCACGCAATTAGGTCAGACCACTCAGCCTGGCCCTGCAGGCCCTGTGTGGTGTGGCCTGCCTCACACACCACTCACAACGCAGGGTGTCCGCTGGACACTCCCTACCACTCTTGGAGCCCGAGACCAGGGTTCCTCTTCACCTGCATACACGCACAAGTGGGTCTGTAAGGGTGGACTCATGGCCCCTGAGGCCCTCCTGTGTGGGTCCCCTACTCCCAGTGAGGTGACCAGGCCTCCAGCACTGAGGCCTGGGCATTGGCTGCTGCTGGGCAGCAGAGCCTGCAGCCTTTGCTGGTGGGAAACCTGCCACCCTGAGTTACTTCCCAGCACCTGGGGAGAAGGCAGGAGGGAAGACAGGAGGCCCATCCTCCAAGAATGTGCTAAATGGAGAGGCTAGCATGTGTAGAGTGTTGCACCCATTTCATCAATAGACCTACATGAGGCTGGATTTCCACACACAACTTGAAAAACACCAAGTTCTGGAATTGGTGTTGAAATATATATTCCAAGATGACAAACTCATACCAAAGGAGCATTTACATACAAGGCCAAAACATGCAACAGCATTTTATGTTATAATTTTATGTACTCAAAACATGTAAAATAAAAATTACATTTTTAAAACTTTAAAAATACTGTGTCAGCCATAAGTTGCCAATTGTCCTTACTTGGGAAGAAGCTCCTTTATCCTGAGATTACGCTCTGCTTACACTGTCGGTGTTAAAGCGTCCTCTCCTCTAGGAAATAATGATGATAGTTTATATTTTCATTTGCCATTAAAAAAAACCCAAAAACCTGGCAGCCTGTGAGAGTCTAACTTTCTGCTTGAAGTTCCCCTTGGCCATGAGATTGAAGTCCGGAACCCACAGGCTGAGGTCCCACGTGGCTCTCTGGCAGTGGTCAGACAGCGGGCTGGCACAGCGTGCCAGCGCTGGAGACCCCAGGGGTGGCTTTTGAGCGGGAACGCGGGATGGCCAGGTGGGGCTGGGGGCAGCTGTGCGCTGCTGCAGGCTGCAGGATCCCTACAACTTACAAAATGTTTGGAGGTTGAGTAAGTAGGAATTTTCAATTTGGCACAAAGATCTCAAGCTTGAGTTCACCTCTTCCCTCTTTTTTTTTTTCCTGTCAGAGTTTATGGATTACTGTGGATGTGCCCGCCTGGGCACATCCTGTCCAGGCCCCTCTTGATCACACAGTCAGAGCTATCGCCTTACACAGGTGCCCGGAAGGCTGCAGGGTCTGGGGATGGATGGCCCATCAGCCAGGCACTCCAACTCTAAAGGCAGGGAGAAAAGCAGGAAAAAGAGGACAGAACAGACCTCCCGGGGTGAAGAAGAGGGGCTGGCAGTGACAAGAGCCCAAGCTCCCCCCACTTTCCTCCTGTAGACTCAATGCTGTGATAATGGCAACAATAACAATCATAAGAACATAAACGCTGACCCATGTTTGGAGCTCACCATGTGCCGAGTTCAACAACACGTGTCAATTCAGCATTCCCCAAAGTGTGGACATACTTTACTGAGAATTGTGGATGGTCTGATGATGGATATTTGTATCTATTTTAGAGTGCATCAGAAAAACTATAGCATATCAAACCCTTAATATCAGCATATGTGAATAAAATAGGCTTAAAGAGAAGAAGTAAGAAAGATGGTAGGAATAGTGAAGATAGTCACAAAAGCCTGAAGTTTGGAAAAACACTGCATTGTCTTATTGTATCATCACAGCAGCTGTTCCACACTCATGTGAATTTAGGGGCACCCTAGCCAGTGATGAATGACTATGGTTAGGATACAACAGCCTGGACCCTCCTGCCCTGGTCTGTGCTGGAGCAGGTGCCACTTCTCCCCTTTGCCTTTGTTCTGTGGACCCACCTGCTGCTTATACATAGCCCAGAGCAGAACTCTAGCCCCCAGATGTGTGATGCCACTGGCTATTTGTCACTGGTGTCCCCACAGGTCTCTATCATTGGTCCTGTGCACTGAGGCATCTGTGGCCAGCACAGCTGGGCACAGCAGGTTGGGTCCAGGGGCATTCAGGCAGCTGCTGGGTAGGAGAGGACTGGGTAGTATGGATGGGCAAGTCTGCTGTGGCCCTGGAAGTCACACCTTCCTGGGGCCTCCCTAGTCAGAGTGGCCCAGGAATGGCAGGTCTGGAAATTTCTCCTAGCCACAGGCCACACCAGCAGCCTCCTGGGGACAGGGGAACAAGGAGGCTCATCAACTCTTGCCTTGCCAGGCCTGCTGCATGTCAGCACAGGACAGTGTGACCTACCTTTTGGCCAAACCTTCCTCTGAGGCAGGGCAAGCCCAAACAAGGCACCATGAGCCCTGGGGTCCAGACGTGCCTCTCTGGGAAGGATCATCTTCCCACCCTTGTAAGGACAGACAGCTGAGACACAGGGACCGAGCTGTGGGAGCAGATTACAGGGACAGACAGAATGGTCCTGTGGTCCCCTGGGATCCTATGGGATCCTGTGGACCCATACTAGGGATCCTCATCTCTGTCGGGACCAGAAAAAGAATGTGAAGAATTCAGATAAGGTTTGACTAAAACTTCTGGTCAATGAAAGTGCTGTCTACCCACCCACCAGTAACAGTGACCCTCGTGTATTAATGATCACCTAGTAGGTAGCATTCTCTGGGTGCCCAGTGGGTGCCAGGCACTGGGCTTGATGAGCGGTGAACCCCATGGAGTCCTCACGCACCCCTCTGAAGGAGCTACTGTCATCATACCCACGTTACAGACAAGGCCTGCCCATTGTGCAGGTCTGGCTCACATAGCTTTTCCTTTGTAACTATCAGTCACTTTGTAACTAAAGGAGTCCAATCCTAATGATATTAGTGGCTTCCATTCTCTGAGGGCTGCTGCTAGCTCCATATTGCATCTCCCTGAACCCTAAGGAGGGCATCATTTATAAAGGACCTGGGCTCAGATAAATTAAACTTGTCCAAGGTCATCTGGCCAGCAAGTGACAGAGTGGGGTCCAAAGCCATACCTGTCAGATTCCTTAACCTGTAAGTGTTGATTATTCAACACTTGCCCCCACCAGGGCATGAGTCCCCAGGGTCAGGGACCATGTCTGCTCTGCTCACAGCCATGTCCTCAATGCCAGCACAGTACCTGCTATACCACAGCCTCTCAGTCAATATTTCTTAAAGGAAAGAAAGGGGGACAAGAGATGTGTAAGTCAGAACCCTTTGGGTTGCCAGTGACAGTAACTCGCCTGAAACCAGCTTCAAAAGGAGGAAGGGCTGCAAGAATCCCAGGACCAGGGGCTGCCCATGAAACCAGGCATCCCTGGGGGTGGTGGGGTGGAGTAAGGGCTAGTGGGAGGCAAATGCTGGGGAAAGAGAACAGCCATCCTGGTAGGTTACCTCACTCATCAAAGAGAAAGTTCTCTCAGTTATCCAGGTGTGATTTAATTTCAGCTTTTTGTCAAATTCAGTTACTATTCATTATGGGATAGTTAAAAATACAGCCACGCTGTGAAATGAATGTTTGTGTCCCCCTAAAATCCATGTGCTAAAATCCTTACTGCCACGGTGATGGTATTGGAAGGTGGGGTCTCTGGGGGGTGATTAGGTCATGAGAAGCCCTCAGGAATGGGATTAGTGACCTTATAAAAAAGACCCTGACAGCTCCCTCACCCGCCCCTCCCGCTGGATGAGGACACAGCAAGAAGCCAGCTGTCTGTAAATCAGGAAGTGGGCCCTCACCAGACAATGAATCTACCAGTGCTTTGATTTTGGACTTCCCTGCCTCCAAAACTTTCAGACATGAATGTTCGTTACTTATAAGGCAGCTAGTTTATGATATAGATGCTCCTCAGCTTATGATGGGTTACATCCCAATAAACCCATTGTAAGGTGAACATGTAAGTCAGAAGTACATTAAATACTACTGTAGAGTACTGGTTATCTACCCCATGATCACGTGCCCAGCTGAGAGCTGCAGCTCACACCACACTCCCGTAGCTGGGAAAAGACCATCATTCAAAATTCGAAGTATAGTTTCTACTAAATGCATGTTACCTTAGTACCATTAGTACCATTAGTACCATTGTAAAGTTGAAAAATCTTAAGTCAAACCATTGTAAGTCAGGGACCATCTGTATTTTGTTATCGCAGCTAAAACTAAAACAAACCACCTCCTAAGGCTGAGATAAAAATCCCTGGCCATGGATCATTCCTGCAACTGCCTGTTTCCTCTACATCCTAGAGTTCACAGGTTTCGATTCTGCAGCCCCTTCCAGGGGATGGATGGCAAGGATGACAGAAGGTCCATGGTGGTGAAAGACCAGTGGCAGTGTTGACATCCACTGACTCCAACTGGCAAGTTATAGAAAAGAGCTTGGGCACGGAGTAGGGCAACCTGACCCCACCCCTGACCCAGACCCTTGACCATGACGATGAAGAATGAGATGAGCATACCCTCCTAGAGAGGTGACGAGGTGATGATGGGAGCTCATAGATGCACATGCTTCTGGGGGCCAGGAGTGAGGCCAGCATTTCACCTGCTTCCTCCCATCACATCCTCACAACCACCTTCCTGAGTAGCCACAGCTCCTGCCTCACTGCCAGCCTCTGTCCTCTTCACATGGAGACCCAGAAACACCTGAGCTAGGTTTTGGCATCCTGCAAGGGCCACCGAGACCTGGACTGGGAGGGTGGAACCCATTTCTTCTTGATACCCAAGTCTTTTTAAGTCCCTGTCCCACTTTCAGAAATCTTTACACCAGAAACAGGCACCAGTTTCTATGTTTAATATGACCCCCACTTCAGAGGCTAACGTCAATCACCCTCTTCCTCTTCCCCCAAGAGGGAGAGGGGCTGAAAAAGATGTGGCCCTCCTACTCTCAGCTCCGGGGCTGGGGGCTCTCCCATGTTCCACAGTCAGTCCCAGGGTTTGCAGTTCATCACATGCCCAGACCCCTCCCACAGGGGAGGCACCCATTTTCAAAAAAGAACTCTCCCAGAGCCTCCTCTCTTGGCCTTGGGAAAGCAGCTGTGTCATCTCAAAACTACACTTGATGTGAGTCTAGGGCCCTTTCTCTCCCTCCCGGCACCTGTCCTGGTTTCACAAGAGTGGATGTGGGGGCAGGAAAGTCGTATGTATTATACTTGTATATAGTGATTCTGTTCAGAAGCTCCAGTTAGCTATGCTTGTTCACAATAAGGGGGAAAGGCATCTATACTTACTTAACACAAGCAACATGTTTCCAGACAATTTATACTCAACAATAAAAAAACTAAGTGCTAAGTTGGTTCTGGGGGTCAGAGCTTGCTCTGGCTGACCCTGGGTAAGACTTCTGATTCATCTCAGGCTGTTTCCTCATTTACACAGTGGAGGTTAGAATCTTCAGACCCACAACAAGAAGGTGTGGGCTCCTTGAGGTAATAAAGAGATTCCGATTGTACCTGGCACACAACAGCCATAAACTTCACAATAGACACGGTGGTAATTTTGATTTACAGGCGTTTTCAAAACCCAAAGTGAAAAAGAGGCACAAAGGGAGTCTTCGGTGGGGAGGATCACAGGCCACTGGTGCAATGTCCTCAAGGCTGCCCCCCAGCTCTGGAGGAGGCACCCAGAACACGCAGACCTGTGACACATATTTTTTTAATGAGTGGTGTTCTCTTAATCCCAGGAGACTATTCATCTGCTACTTATTAATGAGGTGTTCTGAACACAGAGTTAAGCTGCATTTGGTCCAGCAACCAAGAGACTGTTGGTCTTTAAAACAAAACAAAACACAAACAAATGAGGAGAGACCCCTCTGTGTATGGAGGGTGGGCGGCCCTCCCATCCCGGCTGGGCCGGAGCCGGCAGCTGTCTTGGCGCCTGCGAAGCTGGATGGCAGCCGTGAATATTTTCTTCAGTGAAGCTCCTCTGTGTGTGTGCTGAATCACAGCATTCACAGGGGGAGCAGGACAAGAGCATTTACTAAGTGGGTACCAGGCATCAGCTGGGGCAGGGGCGGGGCCTGGCTGGGCCAACACTCTAGCAGGAAAGGAACGGGAAACTGCCTCCTCCAGCGGCATCCCTCTGACCTCCGGGGTGGGTGCTGGAGGGGCCCAGATGAACACTCAGACCACAGACCTCAGCAGGGGGTCTGTGGATGGGTGGGGTGAGGGGGGGTGTGAAGAGACAGGCTCAAAATAGGCTGAGCGTCAGGGCGTCAGCTGGGATTTGCCCCTTCCAGCAAGTCAGGGCTCAAGCATTCTATTTACCAAACGCTCTGCACACATAGAAACCAGGACGGTCTGGGTTCTCTGCTACAGGGGATGGGGAGGGTTGCCCCCCACCAGGGTGATTTCGAGGTGTTGGAAGCTTCTGTGACAATGCCAGAGAGGGGGGCCAAGGCCAGAGGAAGAAAGGCGATGGCAGTCTGGCAGGGGTGCTCCCTGCGGGTGCGACCGCCTCACACAGCAGCCCCCGGCCTGGCAGGCAGTGGGAAGTGGGTGACGTCAGCAAGGAAAGGCGGCTGTGCGGAGGGGAAGCCACCATGGCATGCTCTCGAGCTCATGAGGAATCAAAACCAGCTGAAGACTGAACTGCGCTTCCAAGGGCTGCCTGGAAAAGGGGGTTTCCAGAGGCAGAAGCCGGGGATGTCTCCACCCACAAGTGCTCCCCACCACCCTGCTCTTTTCTCTCAGGGGCTGGCAGGGCTGAGGGTGGGCATCGGGGAGAAGGGCAGCCCCTGGGGTGCTCCATACCTCCTCCCATGTCCCACATCCTCCTCATGTAGCCTCAGGCTCCTGCCCCTCTGCAGATGTGGGAGGGGATAGGGTCAGTGAGGACGGTGGGCCAGCCCTGTGGCTGAGCACCTTACACATGTGTCCTTACTATTCTCTAGAACTCTGTGAGCTTGGTGGCTTTTTATCCCCACTTTGCTGATGAGGACACTGAAGCCCAGAGAGGTGACGTGAGTTGTACAAGGTCACACAGCTAGTAAGGGGTGGGGCTGGGATTGGCACCTGAAAGTTTGGTTCCAGAGCCCACATTCTACACCAGTACATTGGCTTGCCTGGACGCTGCTGCTGCTGCTGCTGCTGCTGATAATGATGATGATGAAGAAAAATAAAGCACTTATTATGTGGTAGGCACTTACTTTAATACCTGATGTTATTTAATTCTCATGACTAACTTATAAATTGCAGGTATTACTTGTATTATCCTCAATTTAGAAAGAGGGAAACAAAAGGCACAAATGATGAATTAATTGTCCATGGTCAGCTAGGAAGGGCAGGCAGGCCTCAGGCTCTAACCCCAGCACCCACCACTGTGCCACCAGGCCCTTCACTTATCTATTCAACAGCAATGCCAACTGAGTACCCATTCCTGTGTGCCAGGCACCCAGAGGTGATAAGCTGGCCTGCTCCACCCATACAACCTATGGGGGGGGGGGGGGAAGAACACACATCATATCACATCAGCACTGTTTCTGTGCATGAGGCCAGTGAAAGGACACAGTAATCACTTAATAAATGGTGACAGTCATAATGACTGTAATATTTTCACTGTCTCATTTTCCTCATCTATGAAAGGGAATAATCGCTGCCCTCCCCATCCCTGGCCTGCTATGAGGCTCAAGGGTAACAACAAATGCCAAAGCATTCTGGGAGCCAGCCCTGAATGTGGAGGACAGGGGCTCATCCTGAGAACACCACTGTCATTCACCTGCATTTGCCAGGAACATGAGTAGACACCTGTCCCTCTGCAGCCCCACCCATACCTGGTAGAATGGCCCTGAACAGCATGGCTTCCTTCCTGCGCCTGCCTGGTAGATGGAATAGGGGAAAGGGGAAAGGGCGGGCCAGGGTATGGGCACCCGAGAGCCAGATCAGTGGAGTAGGGACTTACTTGGGACCCCTAGAGCCGGGCTCGCAGTAGCTCTTCAGTGGCTTGGACACAACCTCATGACGTCAGAGAAGTTGTCTTTCTTTCCTTGGGTCTCCTCTTCCTTTTCCTTGTCAGACTCCCAAATGGCACCCCTTGCTGCCCTAGCCCCCAAGACCCTGAGTTAGAAACTGTACAGACCACAGAAGATGAGGTTTCAAAGGGCTAGCATTCCCATGCAGCTGTTCAACACACTTATCATGTGTGTTTTTGTGCCAGGCCTCGAGTGAGATACTCTGGACAGAGCCCAGAACAAGGTAGTCCCAGGCTCTGCTCTCGGACCCTCTGGTGGCATCTGCCCACCTTCCTGCCAGTCAACTGGTAACCCTCACCTGGCCTCACACCGGGGAAGCTCACTCCATCAGTTTCTTGCCAGAAGCCCTCATTTATCTGCCCAGCCACCTTCTAGGGCCCCAGGAAAGATAAGCTCACTGCTCCCTGGGATGAGAATTTCAGCAGGTATCTATAAGGGGTGGGGGTCCTGACCATAAACCTTCCTTTAGACCTTCATCTCCTGTTCGGGAGGAAAGTCTTATCTGACACAATGTTTTCCCAGAAGCAACTTTTTATTTTTTAAGTTGCATAGGATGGGGATGATTTTAAACAGCTTTGGAAATTTCCTGTGAAGATTTTATTATGAAGATATGAGAACCAGCAAACTTAAATGAAATCTCTCTTCTTTCTGTACCTCAGTCCCCCTTCTTGGGGATGGGCCCCAGCATCGGCTGCAGTCTGAGAGCACAGGGACAAGACCAAATGAACATTCCCTAAAATATGGTTATGATGACAAAATGAAAACCAGGCAACAGAAAGTCTCAGCAAACTGGCTTTGAATAAATTGACCTGGAGCCCAAACTCTGGTGCTCAGATGGGACTTAATAAATATTTGTTGACTGAATAGCAAATGTGTCTGACTGTTAGGTGATGTCCAGACTGGAGGAGAGGTGCTACCCTGACTCTGTCCCCTGGCAAAGGTCTGAGAAGTCAGGAAAGAAATGGATCACAGATGAGCTAACAACAGGCTCTCAAAGCTGCTTTGTAACTGAGCATGTGCCCTGTGCTGACATTTGCTTGGCGGCCATGTAACAGTGTCTTCAAAGGGCTTTCCATGATGTCTGGACAGCCTCTGTGACGCTGCACACAACAGGCTAACCAATAGCACGCCTTAGAATCCTCCTATGAACGCAAGTCTCCTAACTTCTCACCAGGGACAGGGACACGTGGCTCCCCTGTCAGACACAGGGAAGCAAGTCATAGGATCTGACCACAATGCCTCCAGGGGAGCAGAGGACCCACTGGCTCTCTCTCAGCTTAGAGGCAGTTGTTTCATTAAATATAGATAGACGGAGGCTTTTGGCATTTCCGCAGGCTTCCTGATGCCCGGACACTCCCCCGGGCCTTTCCATGACCAGCTGACCAGGGGAGGAAGAAATTTCCTGTGAAGTTTTTATTATGAAGATATGAGAACCAGCAAACTTAAATGAAATCTCTCTTCTTTCTGTACCTCAGTTCCCCTTCTTGGGGATGGGCCCCAGCATCGGCTGCAGTCTGAGAGCACAGGGACAAGACCAAATGAACATTCCCTAAAATACTGTTATGATGACAAAATGAAAATTTGCTTTTGTGTCTCTTAACCATGGGTCAACCTCACTGGAGCCTTGGTTACTGAAACTGCCAAACTTCCTCAAATCTGAGAAGTCATTAGCTAATAAATGCATCATGCTCTAGTAAAAAACACAAAGTACTGCCAATTAAACGCTGACATGCTATTAACTTTAAGATGCATCCTGATTTCAGAGATCTTAAAACAAGGAAAAAGTGTGTTAGGATTGAAGCAATGCCATTCGTTCTCAGGACAACCGTGTTCCTGTTGACTTTGATGTAGGTCCTGGTCCCAGTCCTATCACTTCTGAGCTGTGTAGCCTGGAGCAAGGACCTTCACTTTGCTAAGTCTCCTTGTCAGTAGAACAGAATAGTCACACTTCCCTCACAGGTTCTGAGAGGAGAAAAAAAAAAGATGCCCATAAAATGTTGAGCTGGATGATTGTGGGGCTTGTGGGGATAACACATTTTGTCATCTTCTGGTGCCCAGGTGGGTACACTGAGCTGAACAAATCTATGAATTATGGGTACTGATATTTCCCAACAGAATATGACCAAGAGCAGGAGGAAGAAGATATCATTTAAGAGCCACTAACCAGTTGACTAGGTTTATTTGTGGTAGGGCAACAACAGTAGTGAGTACAGAAACTTTGGGTGAGAAGGTAAATTCAATTGGGATATAGGGATTTCCAGTTCCTGAAATGGAGGAGTAGAATGTATTGAACTAACTCTCTGTGCAATAACAATGATAAAATCTGGACAATATACAAAAACAAACTGCTTGAAAGGACTTGAGAACAACCCAAAGCAATAGAAACTGGAGGAGGTGTGGTCCTTGAAAGATGGGAAGCACACTAGAGCATTTCCCAGTTCATGGTGACACATGGGAGAATAGAACTAAAACAGAATCTAGTAATATTACAGGCTGGGAAAAAGGCAAAGAGGCTCAGCATTGAGGATGAAAACTGAAAAGGGGAATGCCAGGAAGGAGAGAACTACAGAAGGAGAAACTCCAAAATTATTGTACAGATTTCTCCCAAATCCTTACTTAGTTAATCTCTAAGTTGTATATGTGTAGAGAGACTCAAAGGAGCCCAAAAACTCCTCAAAGAAAGCAGTAGCAGGGAGGCAGAGAGTTCAACAACTGCCTGGAAAATGGAATTTGGAATTCAAGTCCTGCCAAGTTAAAGGGGCTTAGCAAACACTTAAGGCTTTTGATTTAATTCCAGAAAGGTCATGCCTTACAAATAAGCCCAGGACTATGGGTTATATACCCTAAGGCTATGGGCAAAACCAAACCAAGCCTACACAAGATTAAGTAGTTATGCCAGTAATTTAACTACCTACTAGAACAAAACACAACATTCTTTAAAGGAAGATAATAAAATACACAATCTTTTCAATGGTTCATCCAAAATGTCCCATATACAATTAAAAATACATATATGTGTAAAGAAGTAGGAAAATGTGACACATTCAGAGAAATAATAGTTAATAAAATCAGACCCACTGATGAACCAGATATTAGAATTAGTAAACAAGGACTTTAAATGACTATTATAAACATACACAGGGTTTTTAGGAAATGAGGGATAGAATAAATGAATAGATAGAGAGTTTTAGAAGAGAAATGGGTACAAATTTAAAGTCTAGGACCAAAAAATACAATGCCTGACATAAAACATACTTTCGATGAAATTAATAGATTATCAGACACTGTAGGAAAAAAGAACCAGAAAACTTGAAGATAGGTAAAACAAATGATCCAACCTGAAAAACAGAGTGGGGAAAAAAAGATAAAACTAAATAAGTACATAGAGCTTCAGTGACCAGTAGGACAATACCTTGTGTATAAATGGAATTCCAGAAGGGAAAGGGAAAGAAAATTGGGCAGAAAAAATATTTGATGGAATAATGACCAAAAATTCCCCTACATTCCCAAATTTAGTGAAAAACATCAACTCATAGATCTAAGAAGCTCAGTGAATACCCACAGAACAAATACAAAGAAAACCACATCTAGTTACATCACAGTCATACTACTACAAATTAAACTAATACAAATCAAACATAATAAAAATCTTAAAGGAAGTCAGAGGGAAAAAGACCCACTATGGACACAGGAACAACAATAAATAAGAGAGAGCTGACTTTTCATCAGAAACAATGTAGGCCAGAAGACAATGGAATGGCAATTTAAAAAGTTCTAAAGGGGAAAAGAAGGTCAATTTGGGATATGTGAAGCCTGAAATACTAGTGAGACTCTGAGGTTGCAAGATCCAGCAAAGCTCCCCTCCAAAGTAAGCATCCTTTTCTATAACACACATTATCCATGCACCCCTATACACACACACCTCCCACATACACAGTATCTCAGCACTACATCCCAACAAGCCCAAAAGAAAAAAACTGTAACTTGTCAGGAAGGTGATAAGACATGAAAACACATGAGATCATTTCTAATTAAGATTCTTTGTCTTTTGCCACCATGTAAACATATTTTTCATCCTGATAAAAATTCCAGAAAGAAAAATGAAAATTCCTTTCTCTTCAAATGCTTTAGTCACATGACACTTTGGTCCAAGATTGGAATGCAGGGATGTGGGAACAGTGCTCCTCAAGGAGTTTGGGGGAATCCCCAAATCCAGGAGTCAGCAAGGTAGGAGCTGGACAAGGCTGCTCTTGGTGAGTGGGGAGGAGTTTGGGAGCAGATGAGCAGCAGCAGCACACATGCCCAGAGTGGCTGCATTATCTTAATCCTCACACTAACCCCAAGCAGTGAGTATTATCATCCCCACTTTACTTTTTTTTTTTTTTAATGAGGAAACAAAGTCTGAGGGAGAATCAGAAAGTTGCCCAGGTTAGTGACAGAGCTGGGATTTTAGCCCAGGTCTGTTAGACTCTACGCCACAGGTCTTCACCTCCCACAGTCAGCCACTCACGTATTCACACCACTGCAGTGGGCTGTACAAAAGCGGGGATGGGCTCTCCACCGGCCAGGCCCACATGGGCTCTGGTGTCAGGGAATTTACAGTCAAGTGAAGGAGCCAATAAAAATCACTACAGCCAGCATTTATTGAGTGCTTACCAAGCACTAGCTAGTGTGTGTTGTTACGCTTAATGCATCATGCCTTACTTAATTTTCACAACAGCCCTGTGTGGTAAACCCTTGAATCATCTCCATTTTACAGGTGACAAAAATGAGGCTCAGAGCTCCTGAGTGGTAGAACTACAATTGGACTTCACAGCTCAAGCTGCCCAGCAGCATACCCAACTGTCCAAGGCCACCAAAGGGTTGTGCCAACATGGACAGGGCAAGGTCACCTTGCTGCCCCTCCCTTACTTCATGGGATCCTAGGAGCTCTGAGCTGTGAAAGCAGATTTGTTGTCAAGGGACTTGGGCTGTCCCTGTTCCCAGAGGGAGGGCAAGTCCTGGAAATTCCCCTCAACCCAGTGAGTCCCACTGCCTGCAGCTGCCTCTCTTACCAGATGGCAACCATCTCCAACCAGCTCAGGATGGCTTGTCTGAAGCCCCCCACTAATCCAGGCTCCACTCAACTAATGGAGGCTTTTAAACAACAAAAGCACATCAGAACACCATCTTGCTTAAAAATTGCCAGGGGCTCCCTGCTACCCCTGGGATACAGTCCCACCTGTGACAAGGCCTCATCTGCTCCTCTTCTCTCCTCAGCCAAGTGCTCCTCAGAAGAACTCCCTGCAGCTTCTCTTGCCTTAGGCTCTACCCCAGTTACTACTGCTGTGTAACAAATCACCAGCCAGACTCAGTAGCCTAAAACCATCTGCACACTCTCATGGATCCTGTGGTTAGGAATCACATACAGAGCAGTGTGCCCAATGTCTGGGGCCTCAGCAGGAAGGTTCCCCAGTGGGGGAGGGGGAAGACTCCATTGCTAGGGGCTGGAATCATCAAGGGGCATCTTGTGTTGGCTGTTGGCCGAAACCCATGTGGTACCCCGCCTCTGCTTGGCAGCTTCCGGGGCGTTGGACTTCTCAGGCTCCAGAGTGTCCCAGGGAACAAGGCAGAAGCTGCACTGCCAGTTCTCCCCCAGCCTTGAAGGTCAGGTAGTATCACCTCCCACTGCATTCTGTTCGTTACAAGCAAGTCCCAAAGTGACCCTGATTCAAGGGGAAGAGGGCAGGGGCCCTGCATCTCAATGGAAGGAATGCCAAGGTCTCACTGGGGACCAGGTGATACTGTGGGGCCATCTTTGAAAAAGCAATCCACCCCATGGTCTTTACACACTACTGTCTCTGCCCAGACCATTCTCTCCCCAAGCTCACCGCCTGCTACCTCTTACCTACCTAATTCAGGTTTCAGGCGACCCCCCTTCATCAGGGAGCCGGTTCTGACTGCCCTGCCCAGGCCCAACCAGGCCTCCGGCTTAGGTATTCCCTGAGTGCTGGCACTTCTCATGGAGCCCAGTCTGTCTGTCTGCCTCCTGACTGTGAGCTCTCTGAGGACAGGGCCTTTGGCTTCCTGGTGTAGGCTCAGAGCAGGTTCCCAATAAACACATCCTGGAGAAGAGAGACAGAGAGAGCGGAGGAGGAGGAAGGAGAAGGCAGGAAATCGCCAGCCTCTGGGCTGTCCAGGGTACAGCTCAGTAAGCCCTCGGCCTCCTCTCACGAGCTCTTGCTCATCTTGAGCCCCAGCCTGCTAGGACCACACCACGGAGGGCTCTACCAAAGGCTCCGTGGGACCCCCCCAGGCCCTTTGGAGAACCCAGAGTGGGTGTGCATCTTCACACCCATGGTGCACGTGCAGAGGTTTTCTGTCCCATCCAGCGGTCTGGCTAATTTTCTGGTCCATAAGATACTGGGGTCTTACGGCAAAGACCCACCTTCTGTAAAGGGGTGGGAGAAGGTCTGAGCAGGCTGAGAAGAAAGGTGTGCTCCCTGCAGAGACAGGAGTGGCAAAAATGAGGGCCCGATGGGCCTGGCTTGCCTGGAGACCACCATGATACGTTGTGCCTAGGGCTGGGGAGGACCCCAGTAACATTTCTCTCCCAATTTGTACCCAAACATCAGTACCACCACCGTCATCATCACTAATGTTTTTTTTTAAAGAAAAAAGGGTGACCACCAATAGTTCAGGTGGCCGTGGTCCAGGCAAAGGGACAGACACAATTGTGCTGAGCTGCTCCCTCCCCGTACTCACTCTCCTCCCTCCGTCAGGACTGTTCACTACGCGGGTCCAGTGTGGTCTTCTCCCTTCTTGCTCTGACTGTTCACAAGCTCCACCTTGGTGACAGACTGCAATGGACCCCCATTATTTGTTCCCTGAAGAGCCTGAACTGGGCAGGGGGTCACAGCAGGGCCCCACCTGACCCCAGCATCTGAGTTCAGACCACTGAGGTGTCCCTGCCCTGTGCCAAGCATTTTCTTGAGTGGACCTCACAGCTTCCTCACCACTGCCCTTGGAGGTGGATTCCTTGCATTGGCTTTTCTGCTGATGCATGAACGGGACACCCAGAGGGGAGAAGTGACCGAATCATGGCTACTCAGGTGGGAATGACGAAGCGTTTCTCCAGTGCTGCCTCAGCCCCAGCCTGTGGTATTTCCACTCCTGGGCTCCTGCCTCCCGGTAACTGTCACAGTGCAGATACTGCGGGCTTTCGTGCAGCCTTGGGTTCCCCTCCCCAGGGTTTAGACGGGAGTGAGGCCTCTAGGAGCCTTGTCTGTGCCAGGGCTGCCCCGCCTGCCCACCTGGGGCTCTACGGGGCAGAGCACTGGGGCTGCCCCACATCTGCTGCCTGCACAACTGGAGCAGATCTAAGCCCATTACCTGAGGCAGAGGGGAAGCTGTCTGCCGCGCAGAGGCACTAGGAGCGCCAGGGCTTTGGGGAGCAGGCGGGCCAGGCTGCTCGTGCCAAGGAAGGAGGGGGCCCTCCAAGGCCGCCAGAGCGAGCTGGGGCGGGAGGGGCCAGGCCAGCTCCGGCCGGAGCTAGTGTGACATCACCGGGCGGCCGCCTCTGTCTGGGGCTGAGGGGAGGCCCGGAGCCTTTCTGGGGCCTGGGGGATCCTCTTGCACTGGTGGGTGGAGAGAAGTGCCTGCAGCCAACCAGGGTCAGGCTGTGCTCACAGTTTCCTCCAGCGGCATGTAAAGGCTCCACAAAGGAGTTGGGAGTTCAAATGAGGCTGCTGCCACCGCCGGCCTGAGGACGGACTGAGCCCTGAGCCTGAACCTGCAGATTGTGACCCTGAGGCAGCCGCCGGCCCCCACTGCCAGAGAAGGCAGGTTGTGAGCAGCCCCGAAGGATTTCCAGCCAGCTCCCGCCCCAGCCCGGCGGAGCCCCGCTGTGCGGGCAGAGCAGAGCCGGCAGAGGCCAGTGAGCTAGGGCTGCTCGGGTGCCCTGCTGGCCTGTGGCTCCTGGAGGCCATGGACAGGCTGCCCCACTGACGGCCGAGGGGAAGCATGTGAGGAGCTGCCCCGGGAGCCAAGCAGGAGGGAAGAGGTAAGGGGCCACAGCTCTGTGGCACAGAGGGATAGGGGCAAAGGGCAGCAGCTGATTTCATGGCTTGGGGCTCAGGACCCCTGTCTCCTTTGGCTGGGGGTGGGGTGGGGTGCAGCTGGATCCCAGAGGGGGTCATTCCTGCTTTCACTTGGAGCCAACAAGGCATGTGCCATGGCTGGACCTGTGGATGTTTGGGCAGAGGGTAGTGCTCTGAGCATGAGATCATGTGCTGAGGATCTGAGGCTTCATCAGTAAGCCCCACGCTCCTCCTCAAACAAAGAGCCTTTGGGTGACGGCAGGGGCTCTGGGCACTGGCTAGGTGCTGGGGTGTGTCACGAGAGTGCTGTGTGGAGGTGTGTGCTGGAGGGGGAGGCGGACCAAGGAGCTGCTGACAGCACGGTGGCCCAGGACTCAGGAAGTCGTTTTGAAGTTTTGGGTCCCCCTGCACCCTGGGTAGTTACGATACCCAGACGAAAGAGAATGCAAACCCTGTCCTGCGGGAGCTGGGAGCCCTTGCTCAGAAAGTTCCTTGGAGCTAAGTAGCCAGTGCTCACACCTCAGCTGGGGAGGAGAGGGGAGAAGGATTCCAGTGCTGGAAAGGACGAGCCGGCTAGAGGTGTCTTCCACTGTGACTTGGGGCAAAGTGCTGCCTGGCTTTCCCTGCACGTCCAGGGACACCTGATCCAGCAGGCTCGATGTGGCTGGGAAACAGGGGAGGACGGGCTTCCCTAGCACCGGGCAGGGGAGACAGAGTGGGCTCTACATTCTGAGTGCCTGAGAGCGCTCAGCGTTAGATAATATTTCCAAACAGAAATTCTTCCCGGATCCCGCCCTTCTCCTTCTGTGATATCTGTGTCACGGGTCAGCTATTGCCTCTGCTGAGGGATTACGAGAGCTCCCAGAGGCCAGTTCGGTTGCTTAGAAAAGGATCTCCTTTCACCAGGGCTCTGAGGAAAGTTGAGAATGCCACTTCCGAAGCTGGGCCAGTGCTCCCCACATGTACCTTTCCAAACGGAGGCAGAATAAGGTGGTGCTCACACACTAGGTTCAAATCCTAGCTCTTGTACTTATGAGCCAAGTGATTGGCAGAACATTCAACCTCTCTAAGCCTCAGTTTCCTTTTCTGTAAAATGGGATAATGGTAGTGCCCATCTCTTAGTAACAGCTACTCCTTATATTACCCTTATCCCAAGGCAGGCACTTACCAACTTATAGAATCCTCACAACCACCCTGTAACATAAGCACTGCTATCCAACACCATTTTACAGGTGAGGAAACTGAGGCACAGAGGGTAAGTGATGTGCTCAAGACCACATGCCAGCCCCAGCACTTGATCCCAGCACTCTGAATCTCACTCCACTGCTTTCTAGGAGGACCACACGTGGCCATGCCTGGGAAGCCTTCAGCATAGTGCCTGGTATGTGGCAAACCCTCAGAAAATGTAAGTCTAGAGGTGTCCAACCTTCTGGCTCCCCTGGGCCACAGTAGAAGAAGAATTGTCTTGGGCCACACATAAAACACACTAACAATAGACGATGAGCTGAAAAAAAGGGTCACAAAAACATCTCATAAAGTTTTAAGAATTTGTATTGGGCTGCATTCACAGCTGCCCTGGGCCGCAGGCTGGACATGCCTGTGTTAGTCACTGATTATTATGAACTGTAACATTTGGAATCACAAAGAGGGAAGAGACCCAGGTTCTCTCTGTCCTGACACTTCTGCTAGGGTGTCAGAAAACCCACAAGGCCACCCACCCTGGGGGTCCTCCCAGGAGCCTGAAGGGGGTTTTATGTCTGGGGTGACCTGCAGCATATCCGGGTCCTAGAAGTTCATGCTAAGCAAGAGGGCAGACGCACTGACCAAAGGAACCTAGCAGATCCCATGCCAGCCTAAGTATGAGTATTCTGTCACCTGCACGGGCACTCTTGTCTGCCTGGTGGTGTCCTAGCCAGAACTGTGGTGTCTGAAGAGCGTGAGCTGGGGCCACAAAGCAGGAAGACCAGTGTTGGGGCTACAGAAGGAGAAGCAAAGATGCCTGCCCCAACCCTACCCCTATCACGGCAGCCAAGTCCGGTGGATCTGACATCAGCCGACACTGGTGCATCTTAGCCCAGGACAGTAGCTTCTCTCCCGTGGCCCCAGAGGTCTGATATTAAATATCTGCTTCTCTAGCATGAGGCCTCTGGGGCTGTGAAGCAAGAACCTGCCTGGAACTAGGTGATTCACTGTGCTCTCTGGGCAGCCCCGGCCGAACAGAGGCAGGGACTGACTTCGGTTTAAGAGTCCCCTGGGCTAAGAAAGGCACACACACATGATCTCATTTCATTCTCACTACAACCCTAGGAGGTAGGTTCTAGTTTTAGCATCCCATTGTACAAATGAGAAAACTAAGGCTCCAAGAGGACAAGCAACCTGCCCAAGGTCACAGAACTATTGATCATGCGGAACTTGGTCCCTGGTCAACCTGGCTCCAAAGCCCATACCTTTCCCTATGTCACTCTACTGCTCTGTTCAAGGTGTCTTGACGTCTCTTTTCCTGTCCTTGTCACTGGGTCCCCACCATGGCCCCCAGCAGCCATGTCTGTTTTGGTTGCTGTCCTGTAGAATGCTGCACCACTTCAAGTGAAAACCATGTGCTTACCCGATTTGGACGCATCACTTGTTTGTCACAGAAACCTGCCTCTGAGACAGAACAGGCATTGCCACCCCTCTTACAGACGAGCCTCAGCGCAGCCACACACAGCGTGCCTGTGGTAACGTGGTCAGTGAGAGGGGAGTGAGGTTCCCGGCCCGGCTGCCTGACTTCAGAAGCCCACGCACCTGGTGCTCTGCGCTGCTGCCCTCTTACCCTGCCACCAACTCAGAACTCTGGCACCAGCTCGGTGGGGTGGAGCCTCGGCAAACATCTGCGTGTGTGCCTGAGCTCCGGCACCCCTACCTGGAGACTCCAAGGGCTGCAGAATCAGTGAGCAGGTCCTCAGGAGCTATCCTGGGCCACCCCTGAGCAAGTCCTCAGACGCCATCAGGGACGTGGCACCTGGTAGCTACATTAGAACAAACAAAACCGACGGCAGCACCACCCCAGGCAGGTATAGTCAGCTCTGCTCTGAATCACAGCTCATTTCATCTGAAATGGTCGCAACTGCCAGCAGCTGGATGGGGGATGGGCTCTGTGCCTTTTTACCCACAGCCCAGTGGGAGGAGGCAGAGGTGAATCTAATAATCAAACAAACACACAGCAGCAGGCTGGTAAAGAGGAAGCATGAGGCACTAAGAGGGCCCCACAAGTGGGTGCAGTTATACCCACTTTACAGAGGAGGAAACTGAGGCTCAGGGGGTGCAGCACCTCTGCCAAGGTCTCTCCACTAGTGGGCCAAAAAGCAGGGATTCAAACTCAGATCTTGGCTCATTCTAACTGAGCCCACTGCCATCCTGGACAAACACACTCTCGAAATCTCAAGAATGAACCAATTCATTGAATAGTATTTCTTTTCTGTGAATTTATATAAAACACCCCAAATAGAAGGGTTATTCAGCCTCTGGTAGCTTGAAGTTTGTGGTGATAGGTCACATCAGAACCTCATTCTGAGGGCAGATTCTATGACAAAACTGTAATTCCCTCACTTCCATGGTAAGCCATATGACTGATTTAATAACAGCTTTGGGGGGGGGGCATTGTAAACATTACACTGTAGTGTTGTAAAACACTGTAAAACATTACAATGTCCGCTACATATACACATCATTTTAAGACATTCTGGTTCCAGAAATGTTCACGTGTGTGTGTATGTGTGTGTGTGTGGGGGGGGCATGGGGCAGGCAGGCCTCTTACAATCAGGCTATTGTATTAGGTCTATTCTCTGGTGAAACCAGCCTGTCCTGGGGCCACAGCCCCAGACCCTCAGCCTCCCCCCTGCCCCCCTCCACCCAGCCCACCCCGCTGCCTCGTCCTCCAGAAAGGCAGGCCCAGGATCACCTCAGAAAAGCCCAGAATGAACTCTGGTTCTTATCTCCAAGAGCTGGCTGAGGACCCACCCAGTTCCAGGAATGCCCAAACTACTACCCAGGGTGGTCCCACTCCAACCGCCATGAAGGAAAGGTTGTATATCTTAGTCACTGCTGAACCTCTAATACCCACTCAGGGCCAGGCAGAGAATGAGTGAGTGAATGATGGATGAGTGAGTGAAGCAAACCTTAGACCCAGGCAAACAAGCCTCTCAAGCCTGGGATGCCACACTATTCCCCCTGTGCCCCTCCCAAACCCTGCCCGGCTGGATTCAGTGCCACTCCAGCCCCCTGAGCCACCCATCAGGGCACTGATCACTATGCATAACAAATGCCCGCTCACCTCCAATAGCAGGCCCTGGAGGGCAGGGGCCTTCCTTGTTCCTGCTCTTTTTCCAGCCCCTAGCACAGTGGCAGGCACAGGAGAAATGCTTAGGAAATATGTTGTGAAGAAAGTCCTTGCATTCCTATTTAGTAACCCAGGCACCATCTTGGCTACTGGGTCAACAGAGGGTGAATAGCCTTGCCCTGGCTTTTAAGAAGCATGCGGTCTGGGGGAAGACAGATGAGTGCGAGCTGTGTCTTGGGTGCTGTGATAGAAGGCGCCACAGCTGTTCCTGGGAACTGGAGGACGAAAGGGCCTTCACTGCAAAGGGATGGCTTCAGAGAGAAGGAACTGAGAGGGAGACAGGCCTGGCATGGGGATGGTGCAGAGGCCCCCCTGCACCCCCTGCTTGACAGAACAGGCTGTTTTTAAGCAGGATACTGACGAAACCAGATTTCAGTTTTAGAAAGACAGGCCTGGAACCACGTTGTCCCCAAGGCAGGGAGGCCAACAGGACTGTGTGGATGAGAAACCTGGCTCTGAAGAAACAAGTCTGGTTCCAAGCCCGGCTTACCACCTGGCAGCTCTGTGGCCTTGGGCAGGTGACTTCATCCACTACCTCTGCTTCCTAATCTGTGAAATGGGGACAATCATAGCCCCTGCCTTACAGAGGTGCTTGTCTGAGTGCTCAAAGGATGAGCCCATGCCAACAGGCTGAGACAGCCCAGTTGCCAACCACTCAGCCTGGCACAGATGAGCAGCTGCAGGCAAGGTCCACGTTTCCCAGGAAGCCACCTGGGCAGCGCTGTCCACCCAGGGCCTGGCTTCTCCCTCTCATCTGAACCTCCTCCAGGTCCAGGGCTCCTGCCGGAAATGCAGCAGCCAACTCAGAAGCCACGCTCTGAAATGGCTTCTGCAGGCTGTCCCCGCCTCTGCTCTGCTGGCAGAGGCTCCTGGCACAGAGGGCTCAGTGCACTGGCTTTGAGGGAATCTCAAAATGGCTCCCAAATAATGCAGCAGCCTTGTCTTCCTGGCAAACCCCACTGCCTAACCACACCCCCCTCTTACTCTGGGATCTCACAGTGTGACCACAACCCGCCTCCTACATGAACTCAGCCACAAATCTGCCTGACCCTGCAAGGCCTGCTTCTCTGGCTCAGACCTGTGTTCCCATCACACGCGACAGGGCTGGACATAGTGGCCGGGAAGGCTCCAGAGACGGGAGATGGAAGGCTGGGTGGATGGACAAATGGTTCGTTGAAGGTCTTATGAGACCTGGCCTAGCAACATCTGGGGACTGGATCCAGGCTCCCTGGGTGCCCACATGGTCTGCTGGTAGGAAATGCCTAGTGAGATCCGAGGCTGGACAGGGGTGGCCGTTGGAGATGTGGCGGCTCCCTCCCTGGCCTCCAGGCTGGCGGAGAATCACCTAGGACAACGAGGCACAGTCCCTTCTCCAGGTTATCTAAGGTGAAGACACCACTGCTCATCTTAGATGCCCATTTTGGGGTCTCACCACTTGGGTGATCAAGAAGCTCTTTCTAATATCCAACAAAACTCACCCTTGTGCTGACCTGAAAGCCATTTCTACTATTCAGTCCACAGTGACTAAGAAGTAATCTGCATCCCAGCCATTAAACAAACAGGCACCTTTTATTCCTACTGGCTGGGGCGACCATCTCGATGGAAGTGAGGGCATGGGCCTTGCAGGCAGCAGCTGAATCCCAGGCCTCAGTTACTCTCAGTGACCTAACCCTCCTGGGTTTCCTCTAAATGCAGCTAATAGTACCCTTCTCCCAGGTAAGGGGACCATACAATTTGTTACCCAATCAGAGAGCACTTTTGTGAATAAAGGGGGTGCTATTAATAATTACATAAGACAACCAGGAGCAATAGCCCCCTACTCACAGGGGTGTAAGCGCCAATGACATACAGTGCAGCTGGGCACACAGTAAGTTTACAACATACAAGTGACGGCTATTATTATCAATACTATTGGTCATATGGTCAGCTGGGCCCTTCAGGGCCTTTTCTTCTGGAATTTTCCTTTATCTGGATCCCTCCCACCTCCTGGATTAACAATTGGTTTGGGTACTACCCCACCAGCAGGCCATACATTTCAACCAACTTTAGTAAGAAAAACTGTTAGCCAACTCTTAAGTTCTGATTTGCTCTTGTCTGTTCTGATGGTGGTGTAACGATCTTGATGGGTGCTCAGGCCTATCAGAATCACTCAAACACAGCTCAGGTTCCTGGCTTTCCAGAACTCAGATGTCAGGGGCCAGCCGGGCATACTCAGGGGCCCTCTCAGGCCTCCTGCAGTGCCCCTGCCCCTGACCTGGACTCACACCTGGCCTTCATCTGTGATCACAGGACAATGGAGCAGGGCTGGCTGGGGACGGAGGGGTGGGTTCTGAGAGCCCACCAGACAGGACTACAGCTGAATGGGTGATGAAGTACTACCCTGAGATTCAGATTTTTTCTTTTTCTTAAAGATTTATTCCATTGTTTTGACAGAGAGAAAAGAGAGAAGGGGGAAGGCCCAGAGCAGTCTCCATAATGACATTGTATGTCATTAGTTTTCAACATAATTTCATTCCACACTGGTAGGCGTGGTGTCAAACAGGGCAGGAAACAGGTCAGGGACCTCCCACATAGAAAGCACAACCCAGCGGGAACCAAACTGGGGGTCTCCCACCTGGGAGGCACACCTCAGTTCAGCGTATGGATCTGCATAGGCCGGGCTGGGCTGGGACTGGGACTGACTTGATCCTCAGACCCTGGGGCTGCAAGCCAAGTGCTCAACCCGCTGAGCCATCCTGGCATCCCCTGAGATCAGGATTTAGTTCAGAGGTTTCCCTGGCGTCAGCAGTCCTGGGGATCTCAAGAGCTCTCCTGTTCTCCCCTTGCCAGGGGTGGGGTCAGAGAACAATCACCTTTTAGTTTCCTGTCACTTCAGCACCTTTGTTTCTATACATTCGGCAAGTATGTATACTTCAGAGTTCAGTTACCAGCTCTGTACTTACTTAAGTAGCACTTTGCTCGTGACTTTGGGCAAAATGACTCATGGTCTTTGAATTGCAATAGTTCATTCACCTACAAATGGGGATAACTGTCATCCCTGCTGTTAGCTTTAAAAGCATTTTTGTGGGAATCAGAAAGTTGTTGTAATGTAAATATACAAAACTACAAAGGAAGTGAATGTGAGCTGTGCTCCTTAGACTTGCCCAGTGCACAACTTGGGCTGCTGTGAAAGTCAGCTCTGAAATAATAGGGCTTCCCTCCCAGGGCTGTTGGGAAGATTAAGTGAGACAGTGTGTATATGAAGTGCTTGGGTCACAGCGACAATTGGATGCAATTATTTTTAGTATTCAAACTTTTTGCATTCCTAACCTTTGGGGTGAGAACTCACAAGAGTACCCTCAATAGCTCCTGCCAGAGGGCAGGACACACAGCTCCATCTTATCAAAACAATTCTTCCCACAAAGTGGCCCCATGCCCAGGCTCCCGTGCTGAGAGGGACGTGGACACGGTGTGTGGCCCCACTGCACCAGGCCAAGAAGGGACGCTCACAGCTGCCCACTGGAGGTTGGGTAGGACCCAAGCCCCAGGGAGGCCACCTCCCCGTGTGCAGGCCATCACGTGGCCCAGCCATGCCATCCCGGGAGGGAAACCCATGCATAATGGAAACTCTTCACAATACAATGTGGAAAAGCCATTTCAAGAATAGTTTTTATTTTCACTTTGAAGCCAAGGCAAACAGTGGGATTTACTTTTCTTTGTTGGTCACGGGAAGAAACTGAGGAGCATCGCTTGGACTGGAGCTGAGAGTTCTTCCCCAGGTTTAAGATGGCTAGAATGCTAGGGGCTTATTTCTCTAGGAATGCAATTAGTTGAATAAATATCAAGAGAACAAAGTAAACAAACTCATTACTGCCCATTAAGAACTGCCAAAATAGCAGAAAACCAATGGGGGTGGGGGGGGTGGTGGTGGGGGGAATCTATAGGAAAAGGACTACAAGGCCAGGGGCAGCAAAAACAGCCTTACTGAGAGGCTGGCCTGAGTGCCAGGCTGGGGCAGTGCTGAGCTGGTCTGTGCTGTGCTCACTCAGCCTGTCAGGGTTGCTGTGTCCCCATTTGTAACAACCGCACTGGATGACCTGGGACAGTGAATGTCAGGACCCAGCACAGGGTCCTGTTCTTTCCCTTACTTCTTGTAATCTGCAGAGAGGCTCCACGTCACTCCTGCCAAACCCAGATCCCATGAAAATGCATCAGTAAGACCCAGAACCAGCAGCTTCATGGCTGGTCCCCCCACTCACAACATGACCTTCAGCAAGACACCTGACACCTTTCTGAGCCTCAGTTTCCTCATCCTCAAATGGCATACTACTACTAAGTCTGAATGTTGTAATGATTAAATGAGATAATGTGTATCCAAAGGGCCCCATGAACCTAAAAACCTATTAATTATCAAGTTTGGTTCACTTTTTAATTAAGCAATCTCAAGAAATGCTCTTTACAGACAGCACACAGCCTGATGGTGTTTGCACACCTCCTATCTCCCCACTGTGCTCAGCTCTGTGTGATATGCTAGGGACAAGACAGCTGGGACCTAATCAACCAGTGGACTACTTCAGGGCACAGGGTGAGGCCAGGCAAACCCTGTCAGAGCCCAGCTGTTACACAGAACAAGTTCCTCCTCTGTGAAATGGGATTACTGATCGAGGTAATTCAGGGTGTAGTGGAAGGTTCAAGGAGATGGTAAAAGTGCTGGACACACTGCCTGTGTGTGGCCAGCACTCCACACTGATAGTCTGCTTTGCTGTCCTTGTTATGATGCCACTATCACATTATTGGTTTTGGAAGCACTTTCATGCCCCTGACCTAGTATGCCAGGTGGGTTGAGTCACCCCAATTCACAGAAGAGGCAGCCTTCAGGATCTCAAATCCAGGGACCCAGGAAGCCTTGAGCACCCACACTTGGGAGGGGACAGATCCTGCTGATAAACAGTGCCTCCTTACCCAGTCTTGAGGCCTTCCTGGGAAGGTTTGGAAGTCAACTTTTTCCTGGAGTTGAGTTGCTTCCCTGGGCCTCTGGCAGTCTCTTGGCCAAGGTGGAGACCCCACACCAGCATCAGCACTGGCACAGGGAGGTGTTCGTCACCAGCTGCCTCAGGTGAACAGCTCTGGAAGTCAGCAGGCAGGCCCACCCTAGCAGGGAGGGCGGCTCCACCCCATTGTTCCGAGCCAGGCGTGGCTGCCGGCTGTTGGAAACCAGGCAAACACTCACAAACTCAGCCCGGTTTCCACTAACGTCACTGCAGCCCTACCTCATAGTCCAACCCAAACCAGAGGCTCCCCAACACCTTTCTCTGCCTGGCCCGAAAGGCCTGAGCTGGCCATCGGAACCACGCTGGGGCAATCTCATCCAAGTGGAAACCAGCTCAGCGTTACCCTGGGGAGCACAGAGTCTGTTTGTAACTGCCCACAGCTGGCACCAGTGGGGCCTGGATCCAGGTTGCTCACCGGAGGAGACCCCAGAGGGACGCCAGGAAGACTAACCCTTCAGGTCCTGTGTTGTGATTATTTTAGCATAAATTAGTGTGAAATGTGGTGATGCTAATACTTTACAACTAAAAATCAGATTAAGTACACTTCTGTGCAGTTATTAAGAGTCTGAAGGTCTGTGGATGAAAAAATAGGGCCAGACACTAAACCTGACAAGCTCAGGGGAGACCTCCCTGGTGAGTGCCACAGACTTAAGAGACAAAAGAAACCACATAGGATGCTCTGAACATAAAACCTCCTAAAAGCACTTTCTAGGCCTGCAACTTCCTAGACAAAGGTCCATCTTCACCTAAGTGAGCCTGCCTGTTGTTCTTTTGCATCTAGGACAACATACCTTTGTAATGTCAAAAGAATCTCCTTTTCCAGACCCCTCAGGGCGGGTACCTGAACCCCTCACTGTATTCTTGTTACCCACATACCATCTCTATAACTATACTGTACCTACCAATGTAAAAAAAAAAATGTGTCTCTCCATTTTATTTTTTATTCAATCCCAGAGATTCCCTGCATTGCTTTCTCTCTCCCTCTTAATCTACCTCCAATGGACTTCATGCAACCCTCCTTACGGCTCCCCTTTTATTCTAATGTATAAAATAAGCTGCAAAACTGCCATTCTCTGGGGCATTTTCTCAATGCATTGCGATTTTACCTCCCAGCAACTGTCATCAATTTGGTCCAAATAAACTTATACAAATTATCTCCAGGTTTGAACAGTTATTATGTTGACAGGTTTGAGTATGTCAGACCAGGGCTGAGTCCTGGCTCTGCCACTTTCCAGCTGAGTGAATTTAGGCAAGTCACTTATTTCTGAGTCTCAGCTTACTCATCTGAAAAATGAATATACAACAGTATCTGCCTTAAAAAGACATTGTGAGAATTCAATGAAGTAGAAAACACTTAGAACATGTTTAGTGGGGGCAGGTGCCTAGTGGGCGCTCAGGAAAAGAATGTTATGAAAGTTATGAATAAATATAATAAATGGCCCCCAGTGCAGCTCCCACGCCCTCAGGCATTTGCCTGTGGGCTCCGCAGCCCCTGCCTGCTGGTTCAGTCCCAGCTGCTTACAAATCTGGGTGGGTGCGTCCTTTCTTTCAAAGTCCACAAATACTTACTGAACTCCAACTATGCCAGGCCATGTGCTAGGCACTGCAAATGGAGCAGTGCCCAAAAAGAACACACCCCTGACTTTGCGGAGCTCATGTTCACAGAGGTCCAGTAGGGAGACACTGTATGTCTGATGGTGCTGAGGACTCTGAAGGGGGAGATTACAATTTTAGGTTAGCAGGGAGGGCCTCACTGGGAAGGTGGTATTTCAGCAAAGACTGGAAGAGGCAAGGCAGTGCGCAATGAGGAAAGTGTTCCAGACATGAAACAGCAGGTGCAAAGGCCCTGAGTCATAGGTATGCTTGGTGAGCTTGTCCAGGAGAACAGGGCAGCTGGAGTGCTGTGAACGAGGATGAGAGGAGCAGACATGAGGCCAGGGTGGGAGTGGGGCCAGGTGAGGAGGGCCTTAGAGACCAGGGGGCTTTTTCACCAAGGGGAACAGCCTCGAGAGGATAAGTAGAAGAGTAGCCTGATTTGATTTTTTTTTAAGGATCACTCTGGCTGCTGGGTTGAGGATAGACTGTAGTGGGCAAGCACAGGAGCAGGGAGACCACTTAGGTCAGGAGAGAGGTGAAGGGAAGCTGCATCAGTAGGATGCTGGGAATATTTTCAGGACATTGCTATTATAATCTGGCGGTGAAGTAGATATATGGTATGAAAGGAAGGGAGAGAGGAAGGCAGGGAGGGAGAAAAGGAGTCAAGGGTGAGTACAAGTTTGTTGGTCTAAGCAACTAGAAGAATGACAATTGTCATTTACTAACATAGGAAAAGCTGGGATGAACAGGTTGGGATGGAGTGTGGGGAACAGCAGGAGCTCATTTCTGGAGCAATTACATTGCAGGTACCCAGCAGGTAGCCGAGTGGAAATGTCAATGGAGCTGAGGGGTGAGGTCGAGGCTTGGGGAATAAATGTGGGAGTTCTCAGTGCTTGAAGGTAATCAAAGCCACAAGCTGGATGAGACCTCCGAGGTGGAGAGGAGGACTGAGCTTTTGGGCCCCTCGGATAGGAACAGGAGGATGGACCAGCAAAGACGACTGAGAAGGAACAGCCAGTGAGACAGGGAGAGAGGGATGGTGTTTGGGATAGCAAGTCCAATGTCCAGCCATGTCCCACAGTGTTGAGAGGCAAAGTATTAATGAGGACCAAGACCTGGCCATTTGGTCTGGCAAGCAAGGCCACTGGTATTCTGTCTGGAGCACTTAGAACAGTGGGAAGGGAGGCAGGCCTGGTGGGAGTGGGGTCAAGAGAGAACAAAGAGAAAGAGGCTTTCTGGAAAGAGAATAGGAAACTCTTTGAAGGATTTTGCTAAAAAGGGGAGCAGAGAAATGGAACAGTAGCTGGAGAGGGGACCTGAGGTCACGAGAGGATATTCTTTGAGAGAAATAACAGCATGATTGTAAGAAAATGTGATCATGAAGGAGAGGTGGGGAGAACTGCCAGAGCAATGTCCTTGAGCAGGCGACAGGAGGGATCTGTGCATGTCTGTCACCACCCTCGTGGCCTGGCTAACTCCTACTCATCCCTCAGGGGTCAGTGTGTAGGTCACTTTCTCAGGGAAGCTTTCCTGACCCCTCTCATGAGGTCAGTTCCCGGTTACACTCTTTCATAGCATGTGCTGCTTCTGCTTCAGGGCACTTAGGGACTGTGTGATGGTGGGTAAGCCCCATGAGGGCAGGAGCGGGTTCTGTGCAATCTGTAGTGGCGTCTCCAGCAGCCGGCACACTGCCTGGCACAACACAGCTGTCGACATACTTGGGGAAGGTATGAATGGTCCAAGAATAGAGCAGAAACAACTCAGGAGACACGGCTGTTTTCTGCTCCCGCCTGGTTCAATCATGGAGCAGCGATTGGGATCGTACAGTTGTTGGTCGTGGCAAATATTTGGATTTAGAAGAGCTCTGTTGTTTGTTCCTGTTTGGGCTCTGCAGCTCGGCTGACACACAGACCAAAGCCATGGGACTGGACACATTCTCTCATACTGTCCACTACAAACCGAACACATTCTGTACTTTATCTAGCAAGTCATTCATTTAACAAGTATTCGCAGAAAGCTTGCTTACAGCAGCATCCTGGGGATAAAGGATTGAATCAGACCAAGTGCCTACCCTTGTTGAACAAAGGTCTCACAAAGAATGCTGGCTCATGACAACTGTGATGGGGTCACAAACAAGAATCAGACAACCCTCCCTGCGTCCCCTCCCCACTTCAGACTGCAGGCTTTGGAGCTGGCTCCAGGAGTGGCCAGGATGTTGCCTCTGCCTTCAGATGCCTGGCCTCCTCCCTTTTCCTTTCTATCTCTGCTGGGAACTGCCTGTCTCCTTCTGTTGCTTCCAGAAGGGCTGCCTCCTGCAGCTCCATTTTTAGAAGGATGTGCCTGGTGAGAAGGCTGAGCTCATCCATGGCACAGGCCACCGGCAGTGACAGGACCATTACTGAGTGACCCCTTCTGTTTACTTTCAGGTTTTCATAGGCTCTGTTCGCAAAGAACCCCCACCATTTGCAAGGACAATGAGGCCGCTGTGTGTGACGTGCTGGTGGCTGGGACTGCTGGCCGCCATGGGGTCTGTTGCTGACCAGAAGGATGGTGCAGAGGGCGCTGAAGAGGGCTCGCCAAGCGAGTTCATTTACTTGAACAGGTACAAGCGGGCTGGCGAGTCCCTGGACAAGTGCACCTACACCTTCATCGTGCCACAGCAGCGGGTCACGGGCGCCATCTGCGTCAACTCCAAGGAGCCCGAGGTGCTCCTGGAGAACCGTGTGCACAGGCAGGAGCTGGAGCTGCTCAACAGCGAGCTCCTCAAGCAGAAGCGGCAGATCGAGACGCTGCAGCAGCTGGTGGAGGTGGACGGCGGCATCGTGAGTGAGGTGAAGCTGCTGCGCAAGGAGAGCCGCAACATGAACTCGCGGGTCACCCAGCTGTACATGCAGCTCCTGCACGAGATCATTCGCAAGCGCGACAATGCGCTGGAGCTCTCCCAGCTGGAGAACCGGATCCTGAACCAGACGGCCGACATGCTGCAGCTGGCCAGCAAGTACCGGGACCTGGAGCACAAGTACCAGCACCTGGCCACGCTGGCCCACAACCAGTCGGAGATCATCGCGCAGCTGGAGGAGCACTGCCAGAGGGTGCCTGAGGTCAGGCCCATGCCCCAGCCGCCTCCCGCTGTCCCACCCCCGGTCTACCAGCCATCCCCCTACAACCGCATCACCAATCAAATCTCCACCAATGAGATCCAGAGTGACCAGAACCTGAAGGTGCTGCCGCCCCCGCTGCCCACCATGCCAACGCTCACCAGCCTCCCGTCCTCCACAGACAAACCGTCAGGTAAGTCCTTATGGAGCCTACTCCATCTGGGCCCCAGAACTGGCACCAGGCTTCCCTTGGCTGTGGCCATGAGCTAGGGGAAAGCCACAGCAAGTCGAAGCCAGGCCAACAGACTTGCACAATCCCCCAGCAATCTCTTGGGCTGAGCCGCTGGAGACAGTGGGGTGTGAAGGGGCCGACATTCCTTATATGGATGCTCCAAGGTAGATGGGGGGAGTCTCAGAAGAGAACAAGTGCTCTCTGGCTGCTGACAGGAAAGGACCCCAAACCTGTAGTTTTCTGGGCTTTGCTGGCAAGTAGAACATCTCTCCTGAAAACTCTTGTACTATGCCTGGCACAGAACTCACACTCAGGAAATGCCCATTGAAGAAACAACAGACCAAAGGAAAAAGAAAGTGTTATCACGTTACAAGTATGATAAACACATTATAAGGGTTGGGGGCTGGGGGCTGGGAAGGATCAGTTTCTAAAGCCACACATTTCCTAGAGTCTGTAGCAATCCAGAATTTTCAACGATGATTCCATAGACTCTCAAATACAGTTTCATCTTAAAATACAGTAATCTTCAGAATATCATTGCAGGGGAGGAAACAGGTGGCTGGTAGGTTCTGAAGCTTGACTAACATACTGGCACTGGGCACTTCATGTACATGTGTATTACCCTGTGAACCCCTTCGGTTCCTTAACTGAGAGGGTAAGTCACAGGGGTGGGGTCCTCAGTCTGGATTTGACTTCAGGCCTTTTCACCTGAAGTCTAGGGCTCACTGCTCTGTGCTCTAGGACTCTGGGAATCCTCATTCTGGAAAAGCATGAGCCCAGTCCCTAAAGCTTGGTCTCTTGCTCATCTAGGACCTGGGAAGCCTTCCAAATAGCTGTCGTATAAAAACTCACGACATATCTGCTCAAAGACAGTGATTTTGGTACTATTTCACTGTATAAGCAAGGAGATAGTTTTACTAAAAATATACTGTTTTACACTTACTTCACACTTCTGAAAATCACCACCCCTACTGAGAAGAGCAGCTTCCTGGTAATTATGGAGAGGGGCGAACCTGAGTGCAGGGGTGCCTGGTGCAAAAGACAAGGTGGCTCTGTTTGCAGGGCCAGGGGCATGGGGCAAAGCCTGGGCCCCGCCCGTAGCACCTAGTGGGAAAGCCCTCTGCTGGGTGTGTGGGTTGAGAACACATCTTTGTAGCAGACTGACCTGAATTGCAATTCTGGTTCCCCTACTGATTAGCACTGGGACAGTAAGTGAGTTACTTCACCTTTCAGAGTCTCAGTTTCCTCATTTTTCAAGGGGGTTAGATTAAAATAGTGCCCACCTGATGATTAAATGAAAGACTGCAAAAAAATGTGTTTAGTTCGGCAAGTTTCAATACATGGTAGCTACAAGTCTCCTTTGGCCTTGATCTCTTCATCTTAAAATAAGGAGACTGAAATAAACAGGTATCTGTTAGCTCTGGCATTCTACACCTGATGACTGGTTGAACTGTATGTGTCTGTTTTAAATCAAAAGTCCCAAAAGAGAGGGTAGAGTGTGCTAATACGCCTTGATAGAATACCCAGAGGGTAAAACATGTCCTTGGGCACCAAATGAAGGCTCAGCTGAATGTTGTTATAGTCCTGATGAGAATCAGGCGACCTCAATGGTTACTCAATAGATCTCCTGTTTCCAAAACACCTCTGGTTTGATTCAATTTCAGGATACTCCTGAGCTTGAACTGAGCAAATAGCTATATCATGTAGGAATAAAGACCTAGGTTCGCTTCCACCCCTTGTTAGCTGTTTGCTCACGAGAAAGTTATTTAACTCCTCTGAGCCTCAATATTCTCCTCTGTAAAACAGGGACAAGAGTCATAATATCACAGGGTTGTTGTGGAAACTCGATGCAATCATGCACGTGATACAGTATCCTATGGGGCTGCCAACAATGGCAGAGCCCCTACTCAGTGCTGGTCACAGAGCTAGACTTGGGGAGCAGGTGACAACTATGATCCCTGACCTCCAGAAACAGCCTGGGGGAGGTGGTGGATGCATTAATGCACTGGGATCCATCCAATGCCCACCAGTTCTATCTCCTAAAATTAGCACATAGGGTCTGACAAAGGATTTCTCTGAAAGGAAGCATCTGTCAAAGTCAAAATTTCTAGAATGCAGTGAGAATTTATGGGACCAACATAACAAAGTACCTGAAATCGGAGACAGAGTAAAAATCACGGGCTGTGCGGTCACTGTGGTAATACCACAGTGCACTGAGGGGCATATGAGCAGTGACACTGAATCTGCCTAAAGTAGAAAGGGAAAGTTGGGCAAAGGTGGAGACTTCAGCATGGCACCTTTAAGGATTTGTAATAGTTTACCAAGTGGACTTGGGAGTTGGGAAACTGAGTTCCTAGGGGGTACCTAATGGAGGTGAGTCGGTACAAAGACCCTGGGCATGGCCTTACTCCTGGCACCTCAAATGGTTCGGCTCCCCGGCTTCTTCACATTCACAGCCCAACATGCTCTACTGCACACACCCAACCCCTTGTCCTCCCACTTAGGAAAGCATACCTGCAAATGGCAGCTGTTTCATTCTGGGGTAACTTGAATGTGCTATAATTACCTTTTCTTTCTTTTTTTTTTTTTTTTTAACAAAGCCCTCCCAAATGTTGGTACTGATTGTTAGTAACAGATTCCTTAGGACCCATCTGACTGCTGAGTGCCCACACCAGGTCTTAGCAGCCGAGATTGAGCACCTGGTGGTGGAAGCTGAAGGGGCAGGCTGAGCCACCAGGAGCCTGGCAGGGGGCCCTTCCCTTATCCGGTGTGGGACTGAGCTGGGAGGAAAAGGCAGACTGTCTCTCAGTCAATCAGCAGAGAGCTCTTATCAGGCTTGTTCTGAGAGCTTGGGGGCAGGTTCTCGCCCTGGAAACAAAACCTTCTTCTATGCTCTTGCCCAACTGATTCTTTGTTCCAGGGGACATCACTCAGCCAGAAACACCTTTCCAATTAAGCACCTTTGCACTCAAGCTTTGGCAGCTTCTAAATTTTTCATTCCACAACCTCAGAGTCATCCGCTCCTTTCCTCACTGTCTAGGCTGCTCAACCACAACATGCCCTTCCCCAGAGGACTGTGGAAGCCACAGCCGCTTATCTGAAGCTACACTCACCAGCTTGCTCCCAGCCAGACAGTAAAAGGCTGGCCCCAGGCCAGGCCCAGGCCCAGGCCCAGAGCTGCAGTGAGGGAGACCCAGGCAGCTCCTGGCTTCCTGGGTTGTCTCACATGGGTTCCGTCCTGTCTCTCTCAGGTTAGGCCAGGCCCAGGAGCATTTTGGTTAGGATGATGCTTGTGATAAGGCCTGGGCCACATGGCTCTGCCCATGGCCCTCTCTCCTTGGGGTCCTGCTGCTGTTGCCCCTCTTCCCTCTCTTCCTTTCCATCTTTCTCATACTCACACATCCCCTGCCTCCTTCTCCAGCTGTGTGCCCCTGACACACACACACATGCAAACATCAGTCAGGTTTGCTACAGAGGACTACTGTAGGGATCACTCTCTCTGAAGCAAAGGAATGGGCAGGATGGAGCCTCCTCTCTGACCTTCCCTCAAGATGGGCCTGAGAGGCGGGGCACCATTCCTCAGTTTAGCCCAGGTACAGCCACGCGCATGCCAGCCCTCCTGCCACAGCACCCATCCGAGACACTGGCCAGAGAAGAAACGGCAGTGTTACCACTAGATGCCACAGCGAGGCCTTGTCTGAAACAAATCTTTAAAAACCAAATGAAACGAATAATTAAAAACCAAAGGGAGTAGGCATTTCTAGCTATTTTCTCTCTTGAGAAAGAGAGTGTGATCAGCTCAGTTTATTTCTCAATGGAATAAGAAGAGGCCATAAAATCATAAAATACTAGAACTTGTTAAAGGCCTCTCAGATCCCCTGGCACAGCTTTCCAGGGGCAGAGCCAAGATCAGTCCCTGGACTTGTAACATCTAGGATATTGAGGTTCAGAGAGGTTAAGTAACTTAGGCAAGATTACACAGCTAGTAAGTAGCTCAGCCAAGGCTCAAACCCAAGTAAGTCTGTCTAAACCACTCTGGAATACTACACATTTCCATGGAAAAGCTAGCAGGGAACTGGTATGAAAATCACTCTATAAATGTCTGACTTGGCCCCAAGTGCCAGCTGCCTGATACCTGACCCTCTGTCACTATTTCATATACCAGGTTCCAAGCAGCTCCCTGTAAAAGAGCTCTGGGAACAGAGTTGGTGGATTTGTTATTAGAATTTTCATGGTTTTAACAATGCAAGACATTGTCACTGAGAACCCACTGATACAATATCACTTAGGAGGAACCAACTGAACCAACCATTTGTGGTCAGCTCACCAGTCACACAAAGGGATTGTTGGGGTTCATTTATGTAGTAAACTGTATCATAACCCTGAGATCTCTCTCTCTCTCTCTCTCTCTCTCATGTGCACATATACAAACTCACAGAGAGAGAGAGAGAGAGAGAGACAGAGAATTAAGTTAGCATCATACTACAGGGTGTCTAAAACAAATGAGCCCTTCCACAGAAAACAATATACACCTGATTTTCTAGTAAATGGACCCAACTAAAGCTATAGATGAATCTGGTTTATAATTTGTATCTAAGCTGGACAAATTCTCTAGGATAACTTCTATTCAGCATTTCAATGTATAGTTGAGTCTATGTCCTGATTTCTTTAAATACATTAACCCTAAATATATAAGAATCGGTAGCTATGACATGTTCGTGGACCATTCAGTGGCACCCATGCTGCCTCACTGATAACACACAGAAACTGCCCGTGCCTCACGATGCCCTATGGCCAAGGAGGTGCAGACGGCTTGAGCAAGGGTTTTCCTAGATGGATTTCCCCCTTTAGTTCCCGCTATGAGGTGGGCACTATGCACATTGGATTGTGGTTTCCTAGCACAGTGGTATGCTTAAAACAGAGAATGGGATACATTACACGGTGGCTTCCTGTCCTTCTGGAGGGCAAGCAATCTTCAATTCTGGAGAAAAGCCGTTGGTCAGATGTGCAGACTGGCTCTAGCCAACAGGGCTTCCACGCCTGAAGCTCTGCGGGGAGCTGGAGCAGCATCTGGAAGTTGTGAGGATGGTGAGGGTGACTCTGGCCACAGTTGACTGGGCCTTTCAGGTTGCGGAGGCTAAAGGAAAACCCAGCCTGGCTCGCGTGCCTCCAGAGCTCATGCTGTTCAGTGTACTATGCTGTCCTGTTTCTAAAATGTTATTGTTGAGCAAAACAAGATTCCCAAATTCATGATGAACTACGTAATCCAGTGATATTTCAAAGAGCATTCTTTGCTAGCTTCTTCATAAACAAAAGCCACTCCAGTTCGAGCTGGGCCATCTTCCTCCTAGCCTGGCTTTCTCTTTTACCCTCATGGGGTACCGTGGGGCCTGGGTCACAGAGAGTCATTTGAGTGTGACGTCTATGACTCAGCCATTTCCCAAGGAAGACATCTGGCTAAATGCTCAGACTATTTACAGCCCCAGGAGAAAAACTAGCAACTTGTTACTGTTAAAAGTGGTGATCTGGCATCTTGTGGCCTGGGAATCCCAACAGTTTGCATTTGGCAAACAGAAAGTAATCTAGAAAACCCTGGTGCTCTGGCTTTTGTGGCCAGCTCACCAGTCACCCAAAGGGATGGCTGTGGTGAGTTTATGCAGTGGCCTGTATCGTAATTCTGAGATGCTCCCCCAGAAAAATATGATAAAGAAAGCAGAATAAAGTTAGCATCCTGCTGCGGTGTCTCAACAAAGTTGGTTAGGGATGCTGGTTAAGGATGGGTAGTGCACTATTGTAAAAGGAACACGGTGTACTCCCCAGTGGTCTCTACTAGCACCACAGGAGGACGTAGGATGCTGGTGACACTAGAGACCATGCCTGCTAAGACCCCTGTGACAGGGCTGCCTCATCTTCAGACCCTGTGAGATGACTTTGGAAGCAGAGATGGAGGAAGGCATGTGGGGCACTCAGTGACTCTCAGTGCTAGATGGGAAGGTCACCACATCATCACTGCCTGAGAAGGCTCCTGCCTCAAGGAGCCCACAGTCTGGTGGTGAGACAGGCCCCCAGCAACCCTAACATGGTGTGGCAGCCACAGCACCATGCAGGGCTCAGAAGGCAGACTGAGTTCTAACCCCAGACCCTCCCCTTTCAGGCTGTGTGATCTCTCTGAGCCTTAGTTTCCTCACTGGTGCAGGGGCTCCTGAGGAGGAGATGAGAGAGCATATAAAGAGGCTAGATACGTGGTAGTCATCATTCCCATTACATACCAGAGACATAGCCAGGAAGATGTCATGGGCACCCCGAGGAGGACAAGGTCTCCTGGGGTTGGGGAAGATATCCTGGAGGAGAGGGGGTGTCGGGGCTAAGGGCCCTGCAGATATGTTCTCAGAACCACTGCCAGCGGTCACCAAGAAATCATGAAGGCCAGGCTTGGTGCTGGGCAAACACCCTGTTTTCAAAAAGACAAAAAGGATGAAATACTAGAAATTACATACCAACTGGCTTGAGGTAAACCCTAGAAAAAGTATAGAAAAGACTATAAAGAGGGGTTTGTGAGCATTTGGAAATCTAAAAGGTGATCAGTGGAAGCCAGCATACATTCCTTAAAAACAACCCCATTAAGCTGACTCCCTTTCTTGTAAGGGGTGGAGGGGCTGGCAGACCCCCGGACCTCCACCTGTCAAGTCTTGGGGACCCTGACCATGGGTCTGATGAGCTCTCCCACGATGTGCCTGTTGAGCAGCACCGCCAGTCTCTGGGTTGAGTGCACCTTGGTGATTCTCGTCACTGCACCCAGGCAGCCTCAGTGTGCCTCACCTCTATCCAGTGACCTCCCTCCCTCAGGGGGCCTCAGGCACCATTGACTCCTGCACCCCAGAGCCTTGGGGCTCCACTCCCACTAGTCAGTCATCTGCCCCCTCAAAAGCCCACCACAGCCCCTCCTAGTCTAACTTCTTTCTTAAATTGCTTTAAAGTTCTTGTTTCTCCTCCTACCCCAGGGTATTGATGGGAACCTAGGAGTAAGGTAGACACAATGTGTTCGTAAGTGTTCTTTGGGAAGCAATACTGCAAAGTCTACTTACCTCAGGTCAAACAGGCAGAAACAAGATCCCTATACTCTTCATGGGCCCTAGAAGTTCCTATTTAGGAGGCCTCAGAGTATATCAAATGCACTGAAATACACCCACTCACACATTTATAATTTTTACTGTAACGCTTTTGAAAGGATTTTAATCATTTTGCTTTTGAAATTATTTGGCCAAGAGTAACACAATTAATTTGTGGTTGGCTCTGATTTCTCGGCAAGCGTCAGGCATGTTCAGGAATCCTTGGGAAATGAGAAAAATCTACCTACACAGTGTTTTCAGAAATAACAATATTTTTATGAAGACTAAATTTAACAATTAATGAATCTGACAAGATGTCACACTTTGCAGAAATTTAATTATATACTTATAAATTTGATCTTGTAGTTTTCATATTTTAGAGCTAAAGAGATTTTTAAGGCTTCAAACACTTTCATAAACTGAACAGCTTGGCATCCCCAGGCACTGTGCCCCTCATCTGGGGCACATTAAGTGGCCTGAACAGCAGGAACAGGAACAACATTCATAATTCTAGCTCTGAGATCCTGCAAGAACTTGAGCACCCTCTGGGACTGCACCAGCTGTTCCTTTGTTTAGGTTATTGTTTCGTACTGTAGTTCCCTGAACAGTGGTGACTAACACAGAATATATATGTTCACAACCAAACTATTATTTTCCCCAGCCTTCTGGATAAATGAGCCTCAAGCAGCACACACCCTCCTCGTGTGTGCTCTCATGCCCTCGCCCAGGATTCTGATACTGGCCAGGGTGAGACTCACACCTAAGCATTCCACGTGCCCTGGCTCTCAGATAGGCTAATTTGGCTAGAAAAATCCAGATCCAATTTCAACAACTAGTCATTTCTCCTGTTAGAAAAATGTTTCAGGGAGTGGCAAAAAGACTCTGGAGAGAGACCATCAGGGGGAATAATTGAAAACAGCATATGGTTCTCATGCAAAAGCAGTGTGTCATGGTGATATCACACACAGAAGCCTCTCCCCAGGGCCCATGTATGGACTAAAAACATTTCTGAACAATTCCCACAGGCCACAGTGTCCTCCATACTGCCCAGGTACTCAAGTCCTGAGACTTGGGCCCAGGGGGGTAAAGAGGCCCGTGACACTGCTGGCCAGCCACCCAGTCCAGTCCAGCTCATGGCTGGGAAGGACTCTGCTCCTCTGCCCACAACCCAGGCACAGCCAGGGAGAAGAGGCATCCCTCCTGCTCACACTCCGTAGCTTCTGGCCTCAAGGGGAGCTGCCAGTCAACCTGATCCAATACTCATGGGCCGTGCTTTCTGAGTGGGAGAGGCAATGGCACTGAGAGCTGATGCAGTTGCTGAGCCTGCTTCTCCATGGGGCCTGGGTGGGCAGTCAGGCTGAAGCTGGGACTAGGAAGTTACACTTAGTTCTTGGCCTGGCTGCAGGTCAACTCCACTTTACCAGAAAGGTCCTGTACTGGGGACAGTATGCCCTGGATCAGCCATCAATAAGTGGTTCCTGGTTTCCTGGGAGGTTATGAACCCTCTGTCAAGAACCCCAGAGAGGAGGAAGGAACCAGGGAGGGCACTTGGGCACCCAAACTTGATCACTTCAACACTTGCCAGGTGTGACACTGGCCCAAGACCAGTACACTTGGTGTTCCCATTGCCATCTCCCTTCTCCTGGACCCCCAACACCAGATCCTGTGAGCTTCCCACACTGTGTCGCTTCTCTAAACAGACTCAGCTGGGCCACAGCGGCTGCACTGCCCTTCAAGTAGAACGTTCCAGCTGCAGCTCCCACAAGTTTCAATATGATCTTTATGGAGATGAGGCTGGGTGCTCACCCCACTTGGGGCCGTGGTGCTGCCGAGTCAGTACTGGCCTAGAGCTCTGGAGGGGCAGGGCTGCCCTTTCGGAAGAGGAGCCAAGTGAAACAATGCCTGGGTACTCTGCACTGCTTCACAGCTCTGCCCACTGCAAATGCAGTGTCTTCGGAAAAAAGATCTCCACTCTTCATTTCAGTGTATCTTTGTAGCCCTTTCCACTGAAGTTCTGACTTTAAAAATATGCCTTTTAGGAAACCATCTATCAGTAAATGTTCTTACAGTTAGTCTTGGAAATTCAAAAGCAGAACAGTAACTTGTCTGTGTGGGGGTAGGGGGAGGTGGGAGTGGACAACTTCAGAACTATCAGCTTTCATCTATCAAAGGGAAAGGAGAGAGACCCTCCCTGGCACCTGCCCTGGCTAGCCTCACGTTGGGTGCTCTCCTCACTTTGGGTGCTCTCCTGTTTGTGAGATCCTCAGAAGAGGCAGGGTTCTTTCTCCCAGTTTACAGAGAGGAAACTCAGTTTCGAGGACCTGCCCAAAGTCCCACTGTGAGGAGATAAAGCAACCAAGATCTGAGTCAATGGCTCCTGACTCCTAAGTGTGGGGTACTGCCCAGCCCCGTACTTCCTCTGCAGAATCCTCAAAGTCAAACACCTCACCCAGCCCCCACAATGACACTGTGTCTATATAACAGGTACAGGTTTTTCAGCCAAGTAGGATGTTCTAAATCAACCATTTTAATGGAGCCACATGATAATCTTACTGCTGCCATTTTCTGCTATTTGATCATTTTACTGATACCAATTTTTCAATGCTAAGTATTTTTCTAATTTTCATCCATTATTAAATTTTCTAACCTTTTCCACTGGTGCCTTTAATGTAGGAAAAGGGAAGGTGTTTGAACACAGAGGGTGAGTGTGGCTATAGCTCTGCACAGGTTTCTGAGGGAAAACTGGAAGCGTGGTTCCTGATGGAGGCTAACAGGTCTCGGGTATGGTGCAAGGTGTAGGAGACATGTGGAGTGCTTAGGGAACAGCAGAATATACTGAACACTTCTACACTGTTGCATTCCTCCTCTGTGATTTTATAATGGAAAGCACAGCACACCTAAAATCCTAAAAGAAAGGACTGCCAGATTTGCCTTAAAAATAATAAAAAGGAAGGGAAAACTGCATCAAAAAAAGATACTAAAATAGGTGAAAAATGGACAAGAGACACCAAAAGGTAAGCATAGAAGAAAAATTGCTATTAAAGATTTTTTTAAAGGGTATATAACATCTTGAAAAAGAAGAAGTATAAATTTGGATTTTTTTTTTTTAACCTGGCTGACTGGCAAAGATGAGAAATAGTCTTAGGGACACAGAGATAAGTCAGCCTGGGTCCCTCTACCCTGGAGTTCACTCTGGCTCAGATACTGAATTTGCCCCTCACCAGTCATGCAACCTCAGGGGTGTCACCTACTGTCCCCCGGCTTCGATCTCCTCATCTGTAAATACATGGCTACTGCACATGGTAAATGCTCAATGCACACAGCCAGTAGTAGTTCACCATTACTACCACTCCAGTCAGGACTCTCTTAGAGCTAGGGGTTCATAAACCGAGGTGTGGAGGTCCATTTACCTTCTGAAATTATAAGCAAATTTGTGTGAGTCTGTGCATTTTTCTGAATAGAGGGTGTAGAGCTTTCCCTAAGTTATTAAAGTGACCAGTGACCCCAGAACATTTAAAACACTTGATTTTAAAGAGAGCCCTTTATAGAAATGTCATTGTAAAGCTGAAACCACTGAGAACCCCCATACAAGCAGCTCAGGCTGGGAGCCAGGAGGTTGACCTGCCTGCTCCCAGTGGGCTCCGAAGGCTCTCCTCCATGTGGCTCCTTCACAGCTGCCCTTCCAGCGGAGAACTCCCCAGGAGCCCTGCAGCGGCTCTGCAGCAAGAGGCCTGGCCACTGGTTTGCAGTGGCTGTTACTCTGCAGGCTCTGGAGGGGTCTTGCTGTGCCCGCATATGCATCAAATGGTTTTCGCTTCTGGCTCAGGAGGAAGCGAGCAGCCTCCCACACCCACTGCGTGCTCTGCTCCAGCTGTCAGGGACAGACCCCCATTCTCTGCCTGGGTCCCTGGGGCTGTGGGCCAGACAACCCAAGCCTCTTCCCCGTCGTGAATGCTGTTTCTGGAGGTTTGGCCTCCCCGTCCCAGGACAGAAGAGGCACAAGGCAAAGAAGGAAGCAGCCGCTTGCGCCCCATCTGCTTCTGGGCAGTGAGTGGGGCACTGCCCCACCCCTTGGAGGGCCAAGGGGCTCTTGTGCCTGGAGGATGAAGGGGGGAGCCCCGGGGTGAAGTGTCCGTGGTCAGCATGCACACTGACCTCCCTTCTCAGTGCGGCACTGGGCACTGGGGGAGGCGGGTGAGCTGTGCAGCGCCTGCCTTCCAGTCAGGTTCCAGGTGAGATGCTCAAACACAGCTTCAAGGACTCAGAAAAAGCCCACCTGAGATGTGTAACAAACCCCCAAAAGCCTAAACTTTTCCTATTTTACCATCACATGTGAACTAATTAGGCCCAACCCCCTGTCAGGAAGGAATTTGAGAAGTTTGATCTACAGGTGAAGCTGAGCATCCTGCCACCTGCACCTTCCCCCCTTGCCCCCCAACACACACCCAGGGAAAGACTGGATTCCACACGACTTCAAGTCTGCTGAGGGAGCCCCTCCCATGCTGAGCATCAGAGCAGCCCCCACCCCACCCTGGGCGCTCACTGCCATGTAGCACCTGTCAGAGCCGGGACTCAACAAATGGCTACTGAATAATCACAAATTGATCAAAAGAACAAGATGGAATTTTCCTAGCACTTCTGATTGTAATTACCTCAGTCTGAGGAATATTTTGAAGAGAAGCTGAAGCAAAGTATGGCAATTCTATTTGTTTTAAAATATGCGCTTCAATGGCTAGGTCCTGAAAACCTTCTCAAGACTACTCGGATGAATAAGGAAGAACCTGGTTTATTTGGATCTTGGTGGCTAAAGTTTGTACCTCCTTGCTGACAGGACTGACACCCAAACACTGGACACCGCTGGTGGGGGAGGGGTGGTGGTGCCACTCCGACCCCCAGTGACACCCATTCCTCTTGGTTGGGCTGCCCAAGCTCAGTGTAGTCATAGAAGGCCACAGAACACACCTGGTCTCAGGTTCAGAACAGAGCAGTGGGTTAGAGTGTGTCCTTTACATTCATGGGCTTGACTATAAAACACCACCTCAGGAGGTACAATCTCTGAGCATTTGGCTCTCGGTGAGCTGCCCTTGGAAAATACACAGATTAACCTGGATGGGAACTTGGCTCCCCTAAAAGATGTTTAGAAGCCAGCATCTGAACCCTAGAAATATCCTGAAATCACTGGCTATGTGGCCAAATCTGGGGCACTGCTTGGACCTTGTGACTCCATGGAAATACATTTACTAAAAACTAGAGCAACTGTCACCAAGCACTGTCACTGAAAAGGCAAGTGTGGAGTCAGAACTGAGGGGCGGCCAGCCAGCCTTCACCTACAGTACCCGGAAGAAAGAGCTCCCTGCCTGGAAAGGCCATCACAGCCCACTGATGAATACTGCTGCATTTTAGTAGGCATACATCTCTTTTGTTAACTTAACCAACTCTAAAAGAACAATCACTCCAAGAACTCTACACAAATGATCTCAGTAGTCCTTACAACCTTGAACAAGGTTAACAGATGATCTCCAGTCTACAAACTAGGGAAACTGAGGACTTGGAGAGGTAAGGAAGCTTGCCCAGATAACATTGTGAGCGACCTAGGGGGAAAGTGGGCGTGGAGTCCGGGCATCCTGACCCCTAGTTCTGGCTCTTGTCCTTATATCACATTAAAGTGGTCCCGTTGGCTAGGGATACAATCCAAGACCCCCAGTGGATGCATGAAACCACTAAAGTTTTAACTTATAAATTAGACATAGTAAGAGATTAATAGTAATAACTAAAAATAAAATAATTATAACAACACACTACAATAAAAGTTGTATAAGGGTGCTCTCTTTCTCTCTGAGCAAACTAGCAAAATTGCTTTTTCCTTCTTCACAATTTCATGGAGAGAACATTCATTCTTACTGTAATTTTAGCAACCGTAGCACATATTTTTTCTTTCTTTATGTTGAAAACTTTCACCTGTTTTCACTTAAAGGAAGCACATATGGATTCTCTTTGGCACATCTGAATTGCCAGCATCACTACTCTTGCACTTTGGGGCCATCATTAAGTAAAATAAGGGTGAACTGAACACTCGCACTGTGATACCGCAACAGCTGATCTGACAACCAAGACAGCTGCTAAGTAACTAATGGGCAAGGAGCTTGTACAGTGTGGAGACCCTGGACAGAGGGATGATCCACGCCCCAGATGGGATGGAGTGGGATGGGGCAAGACAACATGAGGTTTCACTGTGCTACTTAGAACGATATGCAATTTAAAACTTACAAATTGTTTATTTCTGGAACTTTCATTTCATATTTTCAGACCATGGTTGACCGTGGATAACTAAAACTACGAAAAATGGAACCATGGATGAGGGGCACTACTGTATTTCTCACTACAGCTAGAGCCCTGCAGAGGCTGTGCCTGCCTGGGGTGCAGCCAGGAATGTGGTGGGTAGTGAATGTGACTCAGGAGGTCTGTGATGTGTGCACGTCTATGTTCCCAGGCCCGTGGAGAGACTGCCTGCAGGCTCTGGAGGATGGCCATGACACCAGCTCCATCTACCTGGTAAAGCCAGAGAACACCAACCGCCTCATGCAGGTGTGGTGTGACCAGAGACACGACCCGGGGGGCTGGACTGTCATCCAGAGGCGGCTTGATGGCTCTGTCAACTTCTTCAGAAACTGGGAGACATACAAGGTGAGAGCTGCAGGGCCTACCTGTGCTGTCTGCAAAGACACAGGCCCACCTTGAGAGGCCTGACTGACCCTCAGAGGGAAGGTGTGTGCTGACCTGTCAGGGCCTGTGCACCCCCAAACGATAAACATCTGAGACAAGAAGGACAAGGACAGGGCCATTTTTGCAAACCCACCAGGATGGCAAGGACCAGCAGCTCCTTCCCTGCCTCCACTCTCCACTACTGCAAAACAAGGGTCCTGGAGTCCAGACCACAAAGCCCTGCAGATGGGGTAGGGGTTTAGAAATGCTGGTGTGTGCTGGCCCTCGCAGAGGCCTGGGTGTGGGGAGCATCTTGCTCCCAGCTGGGACCTCCTTGGAGGAGGAACTGTTCTCACAGACCAAAAGGGGCAAGTCCCAAGGCTCCCAGATCCTGGAGATACTCCCAAGGGTCTGTTGTAGAAATGCGTGGGTCCTAATTCCAGGGCTTGTCCTCTCAGCTCCCAATTCCCAGGGGGCTGAATACTCATCCTTATAGTAAGAAAGGCTGCTAGGGCTCGGCCGCACCTCTGCCTCCCTCCTCTAAACAGAGGTGCTACTACTGGATGGCCTGAGTACCTCAGCCCCCTGGGTGCTTCCACCGAATGCCTCATTTAGTCTCACATCAACCCCAGGAGGGCGGACTGGTGATGACCAGTTTATGGCTGGAAAGTGAAATGAAGGGATTGGCAGAGCCTCGGCCTCTGACAGCAGAGCCTACAAACTCCCTTGGCCAGGGCGCCTGCCCATGGCTCTGTTGAGCCCCCTTCCCATCCTGGCTGCCCTCCCACCCATCCACCTCCTCTCTAGCCCATGTCTCTGCTTTCTCCTCTTTCCCCTCCACCTCCTACTGAGAGGTTCCTGAAGGCTCACACCTTCACTCTTTCCTCCTTCTTTCTGAGGCAACAGAGCACAATGGCGAAGGCTGGGTTCTCGGTGCAAATCCTGGCTCATGCTCAAGCACCCTGTGACCCTGGCCCTCTCTGGACTTCTGTGCACCCATTCTAGGGAAGATAATAACAGCACCTAGCTCTTAGAGTTGGCATGACGACTAATGAAATAACCTATGGGAAGTTCTAATAACAGTGCCATTACAGTATTTAGCTCACTAAATACTAGCTATTATTATTACCAATGAATCCATTTATTTGCAGTGGATTTTTCTATCTTCAGTGGCCACTACTCAGCTGGTGACTCCCTGAATTACATGTAGAAACAATAACAAAAACCCCCCACGGTTTTAGACCTAGGAGGGTGACCAGGTGGCCATGACACGATTATCACAGCTCACATCTGTCTGGTGCTTTGGAGTTTACATGGGACCCTCACACTCAGCCCACCCCCAGGGAAGAAAACCGAAGCTCAGAGAAGGTAAGGACTTTGTCCAAGGAGCTCCTGCTGCATGCCTACTGTGTGCTGGGCTCTCCATGCATCACATTACATGTGCTCCTACAACTGTGTGGGGAAGGTAACTCAACACCTATCATGTTCACACAATGAGGAGCACAGAACAGGCACTCTCTGAACAGTCTTGATGACATGTAACTGAGGCTCAGAAAGGCAAATGACTCGTCAGGTCACAGACAAGTAGAATGGAAATTTGAACTAGGCCTGCCATATGCACTGCCTATTTCTGGGTCCGTTTCTCCAAGGCTGAGCCCTGCTGGGGCCTGCTGGCTGACAACATGGCAGATTCCTTGCTAATGCTCTCTCACGTTTTCCCCAGCAAGGGTTTGGGAACATCGATGGCGAGTACTGGCTGGGCCTGGAGAACATTTACTGGCTGACGAACCAAGGCAACTACAAACTGCTGGTGACCATGGAGGACTGGTCTGGCCGCAAGGTCTTTGCAGAATATGCCAGCTTTCGCCTGGAGCCTGAAAGCGAGTATTATAAACTGCGGCTGGGGCGCTACCATGGCAACGCAGGTGACTCCTTCACTTGGCACAACGGCAAGCAGTTCACCACCCTGGACAGAGACCATGATGTCTACACAGGTAGGATCAGTGGAGTCAAACCCAGGTGGAGGACAGGGATGAGAGGGCAACCAAAGCTAGAGCCCCTGGTTCCAGGGCCCAGCTGCCAGCCCTGAAGGCCCACTCCTTCACCCACTGCCCCTCAGATCCCCTTTGCAAAGCGGGGTCAGAGTGGCACTTATAAAAAGGGAAAGGAAAAGAGGTGCACAAAGGACGTACTTGAGGGCCAATCTAGGTGCATTCACATCACCTCTGCCTGAGGCACTGGGTGTTAGGGCTGCACATCCCATCCACATGGGAGCTGGGCCATAGGCCCTGGGTAACCATTCTGGCCCACTGCCTACCAGTCATATGTCCATGGACATGCTACTCAGTCTCTCTGGGCCTCAGTTTCCATATATGGAACTGAGGACAATACCTGCCCTTGCAGGGGGGTGGGAAGGTTAGAAAGAATGTACCTGAAGTGCTTTGTTTGGGCCTCAGAAATAGGCTCGAGCCAGCAGGCTGCCTTTATGATCACTGCTGTATGCACACACTGTCAATGTGAGCTGTAAGGGCACAAGTAAGAGAAACCACATAGGAGAGATGAAGTGGTTTGTCCAAGATCACATGTCTCACACCCAGGTCTTTATAAAGAAGTCTTTATTAGATTAAAAAACAAACAAACAAACAAAAAAACCCAAAAAACTAACATAAAACCAAGGGAGTAAACAGAAAATTATAAGCACAGACTCAAATTTTCCCACAGTTAACGTCTCCCAAGGCCCCATACCCAATTTCCTGAGATGAGGCCCTAGCTGGCTGGCAAAGTCAGAGAGGCCTAATTCGTCCCAGAGGGGCTAACCTGCCTCTAGGTCAAGGCTGCCTGTCCTCACAGGGAAACCTGGCCCCTCGTACCCAACTTCCCATTCAGTCCTGGTCTGAAGGCCATGCCCTCCCCTGTGAAGACTGTTGCAGGAACTGTGTGCAGTCAGGCAAGCTCTGCTGCCTACACACTGAGGGAGGTCCTCACCCCAGGTCCCCATAGCCGCCACACTCCACAGACCGCTTCCACATCACAGGACATTTAGAGACCTCCGCCTGCTCACTGATGGCAGGACAGGAAGATGACCCTCAGAGCTGATCAGACTCTGGGGACACGGGGCTGGTATAGCACTCATCATGGGGAGCAGGAGGAAGAATGTTCTGTGACCCCACCCATCAGGCCTGGCCAGCAGCACAGTGGACAGTGAGGAGGTAGCTTCTGGTGCCTGAGGGTGGGTGGCATATGCTTAGGAGGAGTCTCTGCTGGCAGATGGGAGGCTGACTGTGGCAACCGCAGGCTCTCCCTGCTCTCCAACATGGCCATTTGTCCTTGTGGCCTCAAGTCAGGGCCCTGAGGAACCCAAGAAGCACTCTGGGAAAAGCCGGGCCGCAGGGGCTCTGAAGGACCTGGGGCTGAGTCCCTCCCCAGCTTCTGCCTTGGCTGTCTGCCCCCTCCTCACTGCATCCCAGGGTCGGGGCAGGGCTGCTGGCACCATCAGGCCCCCTACTCAAGTGGGGGTCCCCTTCCTGGACCTGATCAGGAAACTGGGGGCTCCTTTTAACTAAGAGGAGCCCACACAGACAGTGGGGCTCTTCCTCCCGCTTCCTTCCCCCACACTGCCTGTACCTTGCCCACACTTTTATGGTAGTTGGGGACTGCTTGTCTTTGGTAGCAAAATCCAGCCTGATATGATAGTGCCAGAAGTTTCATGACAACATCTTTCTTTTGAGAAATAATAAAAATATATATATTTGGCTGAAGTACAGGCTGTGGAGGACTAAAGGAGAATTTTAACTTAAACACTTCCTTTATCATTCTATAAAGATTCTTAAGCAAACAGTTTCAACTCTTTAAAAAAATTCCTTACAAAACCCCTTTGCCTTTTCCCTGCCCACCTCGGGTCATGTCCGGTTTCTATCCAGACTTGTGGTGTGGCGTCTTTCCTGGTGCATCCTCGGCTCGAGGCCCAGGGCTGAGTGCTTACACATGTGCCCTCACTCAATTCCTACAGCAGTCCTGTGCGGAGGCACTGTGTGTATCCTCATTTTACAGTGAGAATTCAGTGGCTTGCTGGAGAGCACATAGCTCATTAGTCAGAAGGCCGAGCCTCAAGGCAGGTCTGAGGAGGCCAGAAGCCCAGGCCACCCAAGCATTCTGGCTCCAAATGCCTCCCAGAGAGGGTCCTGCCAAAGTCCCCAAGCAAACAGTAGACAAGGGTAAAACCACCTCCTCCCTGAGACCTCACTCCCTTCTCTCCTGCAGGAAACTGTGCCCACTACCAGAAAGGAGGCTGGTGGTATAATGCCTGCGCCCACTCCAACCTCAATGGGGTCTGGTACCGTGGGGGCCATTACCGGAGCCGCTACCAGGATGGCGTCTACTGGGCTGAGTTCCGAGGAGGCTCCTACTCGCTCAAGAAAGTGGTGATGATGATCCGGCCCAACCCTAATACCTTCCACTAAGCCACTCCCCTCCTGACCTCTTGTGGCCTTCAACAGGAGCCTGCCTGGCTGCGCTGGCCCTAGCACAAAAAGCAACTGCTCCCCAATTCTTCTTGGGGCCAGGAGGACTGCAACGTTGCGTCCTGTTTTCCTGCATCACTGCGGCAGATAATGAAACTGAATCAATATGGTATTCTCAGTCCCTATTACTTTTCTTCACATCATACAGCCCCTCATGTTTCCAGACAGGACAGGACCACAGACCAGTCTTTCTTTAAATAAATTAAATCCCTATAGTAAAACACAACTGCAAAACCCTTCATAATATACATGTGTATGAGCCAACCTTGTGCACTTATGTGTATAGCACATGTATATGCATTTAGGTATATGCCACCTGTAATATAGCTATATACATACATAGGTTTGCCGTATATACCTAAATACACATATATTCAGTTTCCACATGTTGAAGCTCTTACCAACAGCACTGCTTTTCGGAGAAAAGCACTTCATTAAGTTGTGTTACTTGAGTCTAAGAGCAGATCACAGATTGTATAGCTCCAATTCAAAGAGTAATCCTGGGTTCTTCCAGGAATGTCTACAATGTTATTCTCTCACATAGGGGTGCTGCCTTCCTTGCTTAAGAACTCCTTTGGGCATCTAATAAAATCTCAAAATCCTCCTCCACCTCCATTTCTACACTTTCTCCCCCTCTCAGGACTTTCTCCATCCATCCATCCATCCATCCATCCATTCATCCACTTATTCACTTGTTCAGCACCATTCAGTAAATGCCTGTTGTGTATCACGCCTTAGCCGCTCATACTTCCAGCACCCTTGCTGCTCTTCTCTACTTGTGCCTACCTTCTCCTTACTTTTGCTGTCATACCAGCCTTTCTTTCTAGGCAAGATTCCTTAGCCTCTGAGTAGGAAATAGTTTGGGCTCCAGGTTTCTGGTCAGGAAAGGGAAGGCCAGGCCCAAAAGTTAACTACCAACCACAAAGATAATGTATTTGCAGTTTTGTACTTTCCATTTGCACTTTAGCCTATGTGTCATTTTAACCTTCACAGAAATAATAATCTACCTTGCCCAGGAGATACTCGATTGAAAAGAAGTTATCATCTGATCGTTGGGACCCCCAAATGGCTACAGACCAAAGGTCCCAAGCTCTCAGGCTGACTACAGTCCGCATCTTGTCCCCAAACTACACTTCCCTGGAGAATGCAGGGGCCACAAAAATGAGGACTTGCTACTTCTTGTGAGTTACTAAATAAGAAGGGGCCACTGGCCCCCCCGATCGATGCATTACAGCGTGGTGGCTTTCTAAGTCCTGTTGCCACGAAGTGTCAGATTTAGTACTTACTACCAGGATTGTTACCAAGCAGGGAGCAAGACACAAGTCAAGTTGAGACCCTTCAGGGGGGCGTGTGGTTCGGGTTGCGAGATGTTGGAACATTTGGTACTGTCCACGTCTGGCTGTGTGCCTGTTACCTCAGCATTCTCACAAAGTGTACTATGTAGCATGTTTTGTGTATATAAAAGGGAGGGTTTTTTTAATATATTCCCAAATTATCCTTATAACAACAGAAATCTGCAATAAAAGCCATCAGTGCTCTTTGAATGTATCTACACTGTGTGTTATTGTTTAGAATACCTTCCTGGGACCACCTATGTCAGAGCCTTTTTATTAAGTAAAACCAGGAAGAAAGTAAATACCAGGGACATACACCAAAATCATTTAAACCACACTCTCCTGATGTCTAGCTTCCACTTATGCCCTGGAAGTCCCAGGACAGTAGCTGAGGCCCCGATGGCTCTTTGGACCTCTACCTCCTACATCTAGTCATGTCCTAGACATGCTGGAAAGGCAGTGTGGTCAATACTTAATGCACCTTCCTCCAGGGCTGGCCCCATTTCACCAAAGGGCACCATATACCCAACTGCTCAGGTCAAAAATAAGGGCCTCTCTGTCTCCCTCACCAAGGTGAACCCACCCCTCCCCACACCCTTGCCTCTCCGATCAGCTTCTGCAGTGGGCTCCCCACAAGACCAGAAGCCCTGAGCCTCCACTCCCTCATTCCAATCCCAAGTCCACACCGACTGCCAGAACCACCTTCCTGTGAGGCAAATCCATGTCTCTAGGCATGGCAGGAAACCCTACCACCATAAAGAAAAAGACTAAGGGACGTATCTAAAGAAAGCCCCAAATGTTCTGCCCTCTGAAAAACAAAATGAGAGATTAAAAGGCAAATATTAAACAAGAGAAAAATACAGGATTAATATTCATGCTATACCAAGAATGCTTTCAAATTAAGAAGATATAAAAACTGTGATAGAAAACTTGGTAAAGTACATGAACACATTAGAAGGCTCACAAATGGCCAGTAAATATGAAAAGACACCAACATCACTAACAAGCAGAGTGATGCATTAAATCAGCCTAAGCCATCACATGGTACCAACTGGACTGGCCAAGATGCAACAAATGTCAGTCTTCATGATGAAAAGGGAATGGAGAAAAATATGCTCTGTATGAAAGTATAAATTGACTCAATATTTCGAAAGAGAATTTGGCAATGTATATATCAGAATTTACAATGCATGTATGGATACCTTTGGACCCAACAATCCCTCTTAAGGACCAAACGAGAGCTTTCTCTAGCAAAGTTGTAGTTGACGAGAAACTGCAGTTTGCTGACCCCTACTGTGTGCCTGGAATTGGACTTCACTTTCTTCTGTGAGGTCACAGCAGCCTGTGAAGGAGGGTTGCTCTTCTCACTTCACAGAAGAGAAAATGAGGCTTGTGATCAGACTGCTGGTAAGAATGCTCCTGTAGCAGTTAATCCAGAAGGTTATGGGTAAAAGGCACTAAGTAAGAGTTCTCAACTCCCTTCTCCCAAAGCCACAGTCAGTTTTGGGGTCACAGTAGAATTTGGATGCTATTTGATAAGAATATTTCAACTTTTAGGGATGTTAGGATGGCTCAATGGGTTGAGCACTCATCCTGCAGCCCTGGGGTGTGAGGATCATATCCAGCCCCAGCCTGTGCAGACCCATATGTTGACCTGGTGAGTTCTTGCCAGGGGGAAGGCCCCCAATTCAGCTCCCACCCCAGGCGTGCTTCCCATGTAGGAGGCCCCCAGCTCGTGGGGGTGTGTCTCCCATGTGGGAGGCTCCTGGCCTGGTTTCTGCCCTGCGTAGCCCTGTGCCCACCTGCGGAGTGAAACTGTAGCGAAAACTGATGACACACAACTATGGAGACTGCTCTGGGCCCTCCCACTTCTGTCTGTCTTTCTGTCAAAAACAGTAAAATAAATCTTTAAAAAAAAAAAAAAGAATAGTTCAACTTTGGTCCAGACCACAGCCTCCTCTCCCCACATACTTGGAGTGATGTATGGGATCAACAGCAAAGGAAAACTGGTTCCAGCCTTACCAGTCATTGGTCTGGGGTCAAACCCCAAAGCAGAAAGTTCTGGGGAGCCCTGCTGGACAAGCTGGAGCCACCCTTTTGGTAATCTAGTTGGCATTTAAACAAAAGTAGCTGTAACACCAGCTGTTTCTCCCAACCCCCACCCCAATACCCAAACCTGAGTCTTGGTTAAAAAATCATACCCTGGCCATATGGAAGGAGAGGAAGGAATAAGCCCATCAGAGAAGCGGAATCCACTCTTAGAGCAAAATGGGAGGAGGGAGTGGCTTACTAAAGCAACAGCCTCAAAGGAGAGAAGGAAGAGCTTCGAGAGCTCTGCTCAGGGTGCTGTGCCTCAGGGCCCAGGGCAAACAGCCTGTCAGCAACCTGGGTCTGACCACTTCTCCTCGCCCACCCTGCCCAGTGTCCTTGAAGGCCCACAGTCACAAGAATCCTACTGTAACTAAGGTCTCCACAGTGAATGCATCTGCAGACCCGGAAAGGAAGTCAGTGACTTTCCCCTGCCTCAGCCAAACCCCCACATTCCAGGCTGGGCCAATATCTTAGTTACTGGAGGATGCCCACCTGCTGGGCTCACGTGAGAAACATGGCAGCAAGTGACACCGAGCAAGACCTCCTGACCCCAATCTTTCCAATTTGAACAAGATTGAAAGAGAAACCTTCAAACTACTGAAAACAGTGTTTATGGGTGTCTACAATGCTCTTTCCACAGGTGCTCTTCAGGAGCTCAAGGGCTCTTCCCTGATCTTCCAAGAACACTTCATATCTGTTTTAGAGTCTTGTAAAGACTCTGTTACCATAAGAGAGAGCCAGACAATGATTAAACAAAAAAGGGGACATTTTAAGTATAACCAAATGTTAAACACACACTCTTTCTGCCTCAGTTGTATCTAGACTCCAAAGTATAGTGCCAAGTAGTCCATATTCTCAGGCAGGTACGAGGCCATTCCTGCAAGGGGGTAGCCCCAGATTGGTTCTAGCACATTAGCTCACTGCCCACCTGTAGCCTGTGAAAGGAGTATGGGGAAAGTATTCTGGGTCTGGGGATGAGTGTTCCCCACCATCACTGGGACGGTGGATTCCCCTTCAGCCTCAGTCAAGTGAGAGGGACCTTAAAGGAGCATTCCGAGCTTTCAGCACAGGCACATAAGCACTACAATCTGACTCAGCTCAAGTCTACAGGCCCAAGCAGACATTAGTGAGAAACTGGTTGTACTGGAAGCCATAGCAAGCTCTCTGAAGGGTCAGGGGAGGCAAGGAACCAGAGGGCAGCCTGGACAGGGGTGGGGACTGTGCAGAAGGCCCAGGAGCTAAGCAAGGAGTGCAAGTGGTCAGCTGGAGGAGAAGCACTGCCCTCATAGGGCAGCTGAGTCAGCAGTGCCCAGGAAAGTCTGAAGAAGCAGCAGCAAAAAGGGAGAGAAGACAGCAAAGAGGGAAAAAGACAGCGTGGGTGCCAGCCCTGGATTATGACCAAATCAGCCACAGTAGATGGCCCCTTCCCCCTCACTTCTCCTGCGCCCCTGTCCCAATCCCAAGGGCTTCACCCATCAGTGAGGGAAGCAGCAGGACTGTGGGGTCCAGTGAAGAGGCTGCTGTAAGCCCTCCCCCACCCCAGGCCTCCAAGTCTGGCCTGGCTTTAGAAGTCCAGACTTCTGATTACCACATTGGACGGGGAATGATGTGATTGTGAGAATGTGACCATTAGATCACATCCTCTGTGAATATAGAAGGTGACAATTGGGCTTTTTCATGCCAACAGCAGAAAGATGAAGGAGCCTTTTAGGTTTCCAGCGTCCATGGGAATAAAACTAGTCCACAGAGCAGGCTGGAAGGGACACTGGGGAAAAAATAAAGTTGGTTTCTTCTTACACCTGACTGGGTCCAGCTCGTTTAATAAGCTGGTTATATAAGGACACGAGGTACCTCCCGGAGTCCATGAGCAGGGTCACAGCTGGGCCTCATGAGGGCCAGGAACCAGAAACTGCCTGGACAGCCAAGAGCAAGCAGCAGCTTTCTCAGCGTCCCTTCCTGTCCTTTCCCCTCCCCTTGCTTGCAGGGTCTCTCTCTGTTTCTCATTGTGCACCCATCTGCCTTTCCCAGCATGCATGGAATTCCTGAGCTCACAAGTCCTCCTGGTCTGTGTGCCAGCACAGACTGACAAGCACCTCTCCATTCCAGCACTAACTCCCACTGGCCCTCAGAGTGGGGTTACCCCCCATCCAATCCCATCAACTCTACCTCAGAGCAGGGTGGGTGGGATGAACACTGCTGCTGGAGTTCAATGCTGTGGGAGAAGTGGAGGAGTTCCCAGGTTCCCAGAAAGGGAGGGGTCACAGGCTGGGTCTATATTCAAAGTGTCTAGACTATACTTCAGCTGTTGTTGGTCCCCATCCTCTCCAGGGACCATATTTTGCCAGCTAGATGGATTCTGTCCCACTACTCATCAGATTGTGTCCTATTCCCTAGCCTGTCCCCTGCTGACCCTGGCTCTATCCAGAAAGCACATCCAGGACTTCCAGATCCAGCTGGGTCACTAAACACGACAGCTAGTTGTGCCCAGAGGGGGCTCTTCCTGCCCTTCCTGGATACGCTGAGTTTCTCAATAGCCTCTGTGTATACAGAAGCAAGAAAGTCCCCACTGCAGTGAGTCTTCCTGGTAACATTTTACTCCTACTATCTATCTTTTCTGGATGGGGTGCCTTCCATGTGCCAGGCATGTGTATCTTTAAACTCTCACAACAACCCTAGGTGGGTCCTATAATTACCCTCCCTTCGACACAACAGAAACTGAGGTTCAGAGATGCGACTTGACTAAGAACTTGCCACCTGGGACACTGAGGATTTGAGTTCCTGCCTTTGCAGTGTTAGATCCCCGTCCCCCAGGAAGAAATAAAACAACTAAGGCTCCTCTCTCACCCACCATCAAAGCACTTCCACCCACAGCACCCCCGGAGTAGGTGGGCCATCTAGCTGTCCTACTCCTTGATTATCCAAGGTTGTAAGTCTAGCTCCATGGGCTGGTCAAAGGGTGCTCCCTTCCCCTGCTTCAGCACATGAACCCTTCTGAAGCTGACTGGGATTTCTGACATGACAGAAGAGAGCTCTCACATCTGCCCTGACCATCAGCAGAGCTGGGAGTGGCACAAAGCCTGGAAGGGTCATCAAGCAGAGGGGATGGGATTGGAATCCCCTTCTAGGGCTATGTGATGACAGAGGCCCACACTCTAGTCATCTCAAAGAGGGGAGAGAATGAGAAGAAGCACGTAGCCTCCTTGGAGCCCGGAATGCTGACCAAGCCCCAGACAAGTGTGTCTGGGGAGTGGCTTTCTGTCAGCCTACTCTCCGTGGGAACCTGACAGCCAGGACACCTTTCCTCATTGATCAGGGCAGCGCAGGGCTGGGCCAGGGCCCAAGGAGAGGGGTGAAGGACAGATACTCAGACCGCAGGAACAGAGGGTAGGAGGCAGGGGAGTCCAGGGAGCATACGTTTGAAGTAGAAAAGCAGCTTCTCTGCCAAGAGCAAAAGAACTGGTGGGTAGAAACATATGCATTAAAACAAGATGCTAGTTTTCACCTACGTTTTATCATAAATAAAAATGGTCAGTAATATGCAGTGTTGGTGACAGTAAACAGCATGATCACGCTCTGGTGCTGGAAGTGTCATAGAGACCTTTTCTGAGGGCACTCCAGCAGCAGCTGTCAAAAACAAAGGCACAGGGGAAGCCGGGATGGCTCAGTGGGTTAGGCGCTCACTTTGCAGCGCTGGGGACCGGGGATCGAATCCCGGCCCCGGCCCGTGCGGAACCATATGCTGAACTGGGAGCTCCCCCAGTTCAGTTCTCTCTCTGTCTCTGTCTCTGTATCTCTCTCTCTCTCTCTGTCAAATAAATAAATAAATAAATACAAATATATTTTTTTTAAAAAACAAAAAAACAAAGGCACAAATGGCATTTGCCCCAGCGATCCCACTCCTAGCATTCAATGTTTCCAAAAACTCTGACAGACGAGTAAAGACACACATATAAGGATGTTCTCCACAGCACAGCCTGTCAAAGAGAGAAAGGAGAAACAACCTAAATGTTTATCAGTCAGGGTGTAGCTAAACAAATCAGCAAGCATCTGTGGGTGCCATGGAGACACCGGAAACTGTGTTTGCTGTCAGTGAGTATCTACAACACTCTAAGTAGAACAAAACAATCTGCATGAAATGTTCCCCTTCTAGTCAGAAAGCACAGTGTCACCCGCACACCCCACGTGCACATATACCGATAGATGAAGGTGTCTGGAAGGACACAAACCAACCATTAACCGCAGCTGCCTCTGGGCTGTAGGAGAGGAAGAAGGGGCTCTCACTTTTTAGAAAGTTGGGTTTTTTTGTTTTTTTGGGTTTTTTTAGTGTAAAGAAGCTTTACAACTAGCAATGTGTTACTTTTTTAATTTAAAAAGTTTTTAAGAGAATGAGGGGCTGCTCATTGCCACACTCAAGCACAGCCTTTCTAGTGGTCTTGCTTCTCCTGAGCAGATATTCCTGGACGTCTGAGGGTCTGGATATGTCACCTCTATAGGCCAACATACATGCGATTAGACAACCACAGCCTTTCTGAGGGTGACTTCCAGGTCCTTCTCCTTTAGAGAGCTGTCAAGTGGCAACCACAGCCTCTGTCCTACAGGATTTCCTCCACGCAAAATGACCTCCTAGGGGATGCTGGGATGGCTCGGCAGGTTGAGTGCTTGCCTTGCAGCCCCGGGGTCAAATTATCGAATCCTGGTCCCGGCCCATGCAGACCCATATGCTAAAATGGGACGTGCTTCCCATGTGGGAGGCCCCCAGCTAGTGGGGGGCAAGCTTCCAATATACAAGAGGCCCCCAGCCCAGTTCCCATCCTGCATGGCCCCATGCCCACCTGTGTGGAATGAAACTATGTTGAAAACTAATGACATACAACTATGAAGACTGCTCTGGATCCTCCCCCTTCTCTCTGTCTCTCTCTTTCTCTGTGTCAAAACAATAAAATAAAAAAATAATAAAAAGCTTCTCAGAGGAACCTAGCAAGCATTTCCTGCTGCCCAAAGCCAATCTGACAGTCTTCTGTATGCTGAGTTTTGCAGCTGGTTTTGTGCCAGGACAGATGGGGCAACAGAATAACATATATGGGGTGGTGGTAAAGACTGTGCAATGTATGAGTTACCCATGGGGTCAGGATTGGGAAGGTATCTCAGCTGTTGGCTGGGGCTGCAGTCTCATACTAAGGCTCTACTTGGGTAGTAACAGCTTTCAAGCTCACTTATGGGTTATTGGCAGGTCTCAATCCTGACTGCATGGGCCTTCCCACAGGACCACCAGGTGCATGGCAGCTGGATTCCCCGGGTTGTGTGATCCAAGAGAGCAAGCACCCAGCATGGAAGCCATAGCCTTTTTTATAATCTAATCTCAGAAGAGATGCCCCATTATTTCTGTCATATTTGATTTGTTAGAAGCAACTCAGTATGTTCTGCCCATGCTCAAGGGAAAAAGAAAGGACATGAATACCAAGGGGGAAGGGACCATAGGGGCCACCTTACAAGCTATCTACCACACGAAAATGTTCAGATTCTCAGAGCATTATCTTAACTCTCCTTCTCTAAAACAGTGCAAGGAGATGTCCCAATGGCCCCAGGTTAGTCCTGAGGATGGAGAAACTCACTAGTCTTTCCTCTACACCTAACTCTTTTCTTCCTTAGGGATAGCTGACCCTGGGAGGGCCCTTGGTCTCCACCTTAAGCCCCTATTCTACACAGGACAGTCCCTGGAGACATTCCTCTGACTTAACCCAGTGGTCCCCAACCTTTTTGAAACCAGTAACTGGTTTCATGAAAGACAATTTTTTCATAGACCAGGGGGTAGGGGATGGGGATAGTTTCAGGATAATTCAAGTATATTACATTTATTGTGTACTTTATTTCTATTATAATATTGTAATATATAATGAAATATACACTTCACCATCATGAAGAATCAGTGGGAGTGCTGAGCTTGTTTTCCTGCAATTAGACAGTCCCATCTGGGGGTGATGGGAGACTGTGACACCTGAAGTGTATGGCTTATGTTCGCCCAGTCTACTCCCTAATCTGGTTTTGGTTGCTGTCACTGCTGAAAACCCTGCTTCACAAAGATAGGATGTTGGAAATGAAAACAGGCTTTTCAGTGCTTTTGTGGTGATCTCAGGATCTTCCGCCTTGACTTTAATCTAGAACATACAGATTTGAAGTTGTCTCAGACATATTTTTAAGGCCAATGTCATTTGCAATCTCAAGCAGTTGATCGTTTTCTAGCAGGGACAAAGTCGACTCACTTGGCTTATTCACAAATGGGTCATGGATCCGTTCCTTCCCAGTTCAGGGGTCTTTTGTGGTTCAGAAGTACTACTCAAACTCTCTTGAAAGCTGAGATAGGTGATCATGCACCAGGTAGCAGAAAGAAGGACCTGACTCAGTCTCTTTCAAAATCTGTTTGAAACATGTCAAAAATCCCAATGTTTACTCACCACCCTTGTAATTCCAGTTTGGCTTTAAATGCAGCCACTTTATAAGCCGACCTGAACACAACTGTGCTCCCCTGAAGTAACAGAATTCGGTGAGGATGAATATGTCACACAAGTAAGAAAGTCTTGTGACTCATTCTGTGTCACTGAAATGTGCTGCCAGTGGTGACTGTTTTTCTAAAAGAAATCTCTGGAGTGGCTCTCATAACTCAAAAACTCTGGCCAGTGACCTACCCTTAGAAAGCCATCTTGGGAAGCCGGGATGGCTCAGTGGGTTAAGCGCTCACTTTGCAGCCCCGGGGACTGAGGATCAAATCCCGGCCCCAGCCCATGTGGACCCATATGCTGAACTGGGGAGTGCCCCCAGTTCAGTTCTCACCGGGGTGAGACCCCAGCCCAGTTCCTGCCCTGTGCAGCCCCGCGCCCACCTGTGGAATAAAACTATGTGGAAAAACCAATGTTGTGCAACTGTGGAGACTGTTCTGGGCCCTCCCTTTTTTCTCTGTCAAAAACAATAAAAATAAATAAAAAATAAAGAAAGCAAGCCATCTCACGTCTGTGTATAAAACAGACGTGTAATGCTCTGCGTCCATCTCTTCACAGAGCTGTGCAAACAGACGTGAGTTAAGAGCATGGATCATAATGTGGCTGATAATTTTAATAATGTCCTGAAAAATGCCATTAAGTTCAGATGACATTTTTCAGCTAGCCAGCATTTCTCTATTGATGACACAGTGCACAGACTCACATGTAGATGCGACCTCTTTGACCTGAGTAATGAAACCGGAAAGCCATCCAGTCATGGCAGCCACTCCATCCATGCATATACCAACACAAAAGTACCAATTCAGTTTTCCTGATATGTAATCATTCAAAGACTTAAATAGTTTTGTAGCTGTGGTGTTGGTTGGCAACCAAAGTGCCCATAACATATCCTCATGTACATCCTCCTGAAAAATACATCGCATAAAAACAAGCATCGTTGCCTGTTGTCAACATAGGTAGACTCGTCAACCTAAACTGCATAGCACAATGATTAATCCTAACAACTGTGCCTCAATATCCTCTTCTATTTCATCAATTCGTCTAGCTAACGGTGCAACTGAAAGAGGAACATGTGCCACCTTTTGAACTACAGCATCTTTGTGGAAAATGTCCTCAGCAGCAGCTGGCAGGATCAACTCATCACCAACAGTAAAGAGCTTCATAGCTTTAGCAATGATACTCTCAGTGCAGACACACATGATGAAGTGGTGGCCTTCAGTAATTGCTCCTGCTCTTTGTGTTCACGTTTGTTTCTTTTGAAACACTCCAAAAACTTGTCTTTAAATGCAGGATGCTTGGTCTCCATGAGGCGAAGCAGTTTTGAAGATTTCATGGCTTCTTGGATAGCTGGTCACCACATATTATACAAAGTGGGCTTGGAGAACGTGAATCGCCTGTTTCAATGAGCCATAATTTAAGTAGGACTCTGGTATTTTCTTTTAAATGCAGCTTTCTTTTTGTTGGCAGTCTTATTAGAGTTTTCTGCTGTTTCATCTTTGGGTCTTTCCCCCTTTTCAAAGAAGCTCTCCAGTGATGTTTATTTTTTACTCATTTTGGCTAGGGTTAGCTTGTGGGCTTACCAAAACTCTGACTGAGACAAGTACGCAGTGCAGGAAAGAGGTGCAGATGGATGCGAGTGGTAAGTGAAATAAGGAGCAGGCCACACGTGGACTAAAATAAGTGTTAGATTCTGATTTAAAGCCTGCCACCAGATGCAGTTGTGCAATTGAAGTACATCAACTCACTTGCCACTATAAAGCCTGCCATGAGATACAGCTTAATTGTCACTTGCCACTCACTGATAGAGTTTGATATGAGTCTATAAACAATTGATTTATTATGGTCTCTGTGTAGTCAAACCTCTCTGATGATAATCTGTATTTATAGCCGCTCCCCAGTGCTACCATCACCACCTCAGCTCAACCTCAGATCATAAGACATTAGATTCTCATAAGCAGCATGCAACGCAGGTCCCTCATATGCACAGTTCACAACAGTGTTTGTACTCCTATGAGAATCTAATGCCACTGCTGATCTGACAGGAGTCACAGCTCAGGTTGTAATGGGAGCGATGGGGAGTGGCTGTAAATACAGATGAAGCTTCACTTGCTCACCTGCTGCTGTCAACTCCTGCTGTACAGCCTGTTTCCTAACAGGCCACAGACTGGTACCCATCTATGGCCTGGAGGTTGGAGACCCCTGTCTTAGCCCACTCTCCTGGTTTCCCCAGAGGGTAAAGACCTGTTAGAGGGACCATCTGGCATATTCTGAGATCAGTGGTTGGGCACTGGGGTCAGATTTGAGTTTGAACACTGGTCTCACCACGTACTAGTGATGAGATCTTTAACATGGGTCTTGTTTAGCTTCTACAGCTGTGAAATAAACTAAAAATAGTGCCTCCCTCAGAGGAAGGGGCATTGGAAGGATTAAATGAGATAATGCGTGTAAAGTGCTCAGTGTTCTGCCTATCACATGGTAAAAGAAAAAATGTGAGTTGTTGCCATTATTATTGTTGTTAGCTTCTATTAGAAATCCGAAGACCAAAGGTCAAAAAGGAGCAGTCATCCTGATTCCTGCTATAAGAACACTTTTTCTTACACAAAATGGGATGATATTCTTACCTCCTTTGCAGGGGATCAGACAAAACTTTCTGACCCAGAGAACAGCTGACTTCAAGTCCTCCCTGTGCCCCAGAAGGGACAAATGTGACAAGGTGCTCAGCGCTGGGCAGCAAAGCATGCAGGAAACAAACCCCTCCCACCATGTTTTCCTCCCACATTGTTTCTCTCCATGGAGACAGAGACATTAAATGGAAGATGCATAAGTTAGTGGAACCCCAGCCAGAGCATGAGATCTTGAGTTAAACTTGGTATCCCCCTGGTATATGACATTGGGTAAAGTCGTAAGTCAAATTGTGTTTTTTTATTCACAAAATGGAAACTGTAATAATGTTCACTGGCTTTTTTGTAAAAATTGAGTAAGACTGTGAAGTCCCGGAGGAATATTAATTTCAAGGTAAGAAATCCTGAGACTGCAAAAGTAAAGGCAAAGTTTTCTTCTGGAAGAGATGGTGTGCAGCTGACCACACTATCAAAGAATGGAAAAGGTTTCCTTCACTTGGGATGGGGCATGTCTTTGTGATTATTCTGTTGATTGAGAAGCATATTGGAGATGGGTCAGAGGACAGCTTTTCCCTGCTTGCTGGGCCCCAGAGAGGAAAGATGCTTCATTCAGGGAAGGGGAAACTTGGTCGAAGGCTTTCCTGGGCCAGCGGAGGGAGGGCAACAGGTTGGCCCCTGCAGCATGTGGCCTTCAGGCAAAGAGGAGAAAGGGCATTCCAAATGCAGCTGAAGCTTTGCTTTGCGGCACTGACATCCCTTATCCATCACTAAGCTGTGCTTCCACAGCTAAGGGAGGAGGAGGTCTGGCTCCACAGAGGTCCAATTGGAGAGACTGGGTAGGAAACAGAAGATGACTAGAGGGGGACCAGAGGTTTGGGGCTAGGCAGCTGGCCGAGGCACCATGAAGCAACCAGGATGGTCTGTGGAACAAATGAGTATTCCTTGGAGATCCTTGGGAACATGTGGAGTGGGGGAACTGAGAAAAAAATGGCAGGATTTCCTGCCTGTGGAATGGAATTTTTTCAGTTGGGCGTTAAAGGAAAGGATTGCCCTTAATGTTGGCAAACATGGGGATGGCTGGATAATACTGCGGTATAGAAGTGGTCCTGGATGTTGGTGGCCCACACCAAAGGAGCAACAGCCACTGATTCATGTTCTGGGAAGCAGAAGTGCTGCTGACATCTGTCAGCTCAATCCCTCCTGCCTTCTGGAGGTAGATCAATAGAGCACCTGTGTTGCCCTTTCATCTGTTTTCAGCCCGCCCTCCCTTCCCCCCTCAAATACACACATTGATTCTGAAAGCCAAAGTACAGGGAAATGCCATGTGTCTCCATCAGGTAAAATCGCCATGCTCAGTGACAGCTGTTTTATGTCTTTCTAAGGCTTTGCTCTAAGGGACCAGTTTTTAAAAGCTTTCTGTTCTCCTCTAGTCATTTCTGAAATACAGTGATACACCCCAGGCTTCTGCATGGTTCTCCTACCTGGTCCTCCCCCTCCCAGACTGACTGCTTCAAAGCCAGTCACATGCTGTAGGCAAAGCGATGTGTGTTAAATACAAATCAAATCCAGCCATGCCCTTGCTTAAAACCCTCAGTGGTTCCTGATTGCTCTTGCTGGGGTCAGAGCCTGAGCTCCTACTCCCAGTGTCTAGGCCCGGCAACTTCACCCCTCCCTTCCACTCCAGCTGCTTCTCATGATAGCCTCCCCCTCATTCTCTACTCTCCAGCCAGTTTTTCCAACAAACATGTTTTTCCCCACTTAAGGGTTCTTGCACAAGCTGCTGTCTTTGTCTGGCATGCTCACCTTCCACCCTTCACCCCGCTTATTCATCTCTGAGGGCTTCTCTCCAGAAAACCCTCTCTGGTCCCCCATACTGGGTTGGGCCCCCTTTCACTTGTTTCTTCACCTTTCCCTTCATAGTGATCAGCTCACTTTTGGTTTCATGTTCAATGCCCGTGATCAGATCTGGGCAGTGAGCTAGTTCCACAAGCGCGGACACGGTGTCTGGTGAGTCCATCACCTGATGGAAGTGCCTACTGATCATGTAATGACCAGCCGTCACCCCCACCTCACAAAGGGCCTGGCACATGCCACCCTCAGGCTCAGAGTAGCAGCCCCTCACTCACCTTGCTGTTCTAGGGGCTTCGGAGCATCAGCATAAACATTTCTTTGCAACTAATGGTTCATTCCTTTTGAAAGTCCTTTTAGATATCCAACAGTTTAGGTCAGTTTATTTTATACTCAGAAATGACTTGCCTTTATTTTAAGCTTCAGAGTTCATCTTTGAAAATAAAGTCTTACTTTTTAAAACTGGAAGAGTTTGCTTATTTGAAGGAATACCTTAGGTTCCAGAAATTTATTCCATATATTAGAAATCTGGGTAAATTTACCCAAAATATCTAAATGCTCTCTTACTGTCTAGAACTGTCAGAATGTCTAATTTTTGTTTCTTGAGAGATCCCAATTTCCCACACTGCCTATAGTTACTTTTAGAATCAGCTCTAAACCTTTTACATTCCTAATTTTATTTAGCTATTTCCTGGAGAAAGTTCTAGGTATTGAAACCCAAACACTCTCTAAGTCAATAAAGCTATTTAGAAATATATGGTGTAGCCATTCTCCACAGCTCTTTGTGTTTGCTGTCATTTCAATCTGAAGTAGGTATTTACAAGGAATTGCCATCAGATAAAATTGAGCTGCAAATAACTGATCTATTTCCCACCACAATTTTTATACTTTGAATTGAAAACAAGTTTTTGATACAAAGAGAGTTTTATTTTTAAAATGTTGGGAAAGCTGGGATGGCTCAGCGGGTAAAGCACTCGCTTTGAAGCCCCGAGGACCGAGGATCAAATCCCGGCCCCGGCCCATGTGGACCCACATGCTGAACTGGGGAGTGCCCCCAGTTCAGTTCTTGCCGGGACCTATGTGGGAGGCTCCCAGCCCAGTTCCTGCCCTGCGTAGCCCTGTGCCTCCTGTGGAGTGAAA